>JAGFPH010001912.1:74360-92858 GCA_018207615.1 Philaenus spumarius
TATATATATATATACATATATATATGAATTTTAATGACACCCCAAAACGTGTTCTGGGGACCATGATCGGTGCTCATTTGCTACTCCCGACCTTGGGTCTCACCATAAATGCCACTGCAATAGCTCATTTTTCCTATGGAAATTCGCTAATAAGAAGCGCAACGCTTATGGAGAATAGCCAGTCAGGTTGGTTGCCGCCAAACCGAGCTTAGCGCGGCAGCCGTTAGGCAGCGCTGGCTGAAAATTTCTACCCGTCTGTGACTCATCAATCCTGCGCGCCAGGTGTGAATGAAACATAGAATGGCTGGATTATTCTCTGTCTCACTCACATTTGCCCTACCGACGACAGTAGCGCTCTCGCTACCTAGCGGCTGCCGCGATAAGCTTGCCAGACTCAAATAAAACTAGGCTGAATCTTTTAACACTGGCGTTGCGCGTCTTATAAGTTCTGTATTCATTGATATAACCCTCAAGTAAAATTCACGAGCGGCGAGCGTGTGCAGATGGTAGTCGCGCGGCATACCAGGATAACAAATATACCGCCTCTTGGTCCCGGGTACTGCAGACGCATTATTTACTGCACGTCAGCTTGGTACAGTATAATATATCGAATACCAACATCGATGCACTTTACATTTTTTCTTTAACAATAGCATTCTACTTTGGAAAGGATAGGTTTCCACGCAGTCACTTTCTCTTGAACTTTCGACGACCTCTGCAGAGATGTGAATCTCAGAGTCTTGGGAAATCTTAGTTTTCCCGTTAATTTGCATTCAAACACAGGCTCTGCGTGTGGGAAACGTTCATTGTGGTATTGTCTGTCTGTTCAGTGTTATGAAATGTTACGACACCACACGTGTGTTTGGGGAGCGTTTTGTAAAAGTAAAATTGAAAATTTATAATTTCTGTGTGAAGGCGTTGATACTAGAAGAAAACTAGATGGCATGTAGTGTTTCTTATTTTTGGTGAAGCTGGAAGCATCTACTAAACCCAGTCCTTCCTGCTTTCAATGCCTCCTCGGTACCACGTGAATAATTGCTTCAGGGTGGGCTTGTCTTTCTTCATTTGTCTGGCGTTAGTGTTACATTACAGGGTTCCTACGGCCAGGGAAAGTCAGGGGAAATTAATTGTTTCATGTCGTTGAGCCTCCGATGATGCAAACATTGACGACTCGTCATTCACTCCAGCTTGCTGCAACACAAGCAGCTGAAGCAGTTTTTCCGATGAGGACATCTCAAGCTGACTTTTAATGGATACGTACGTTACAAGTATGAAACTGCTTCTTTACACCATTCGAAGGGTGTGTTTGTAGGCCTACTCTATAATCCCCTGAGTGATGTAAAGAAGCAGTTATCACGTGTAACGTACAATATTTTACCTAACCCCATTTTTAGAGTATAATGGAAAGAACAAATTTAGTTTTATTAGTAGAATTCAAAAGTATACGTTAATCTGTCAATCAGTATTATTTAAACAATACAATTTTGTTTAGTAGTAAAGAAATTAATCTCCTGTAACAAACAATCATCTGATCTAAGCGTTTCAAACAAGCAGCTGTTTGAAGCGTGATGTAATCGTAACTTATAGACTCTTGAAATCACTATAGGTGTAAACTGGAATAGGACACATGGAACAGGACTCTTGGATGAGTTTAACACAGGGGGTTAAGTAAAAGTATACAATTTACTAAAACGTAGGCTACTTTTAATAAACGGTACCAGGAACTGGCACGTCTCACAAACATATTTAAACTATTAAACAGATTCACTGTGACATGATAATTGCAGGACGGGTAGGAGAGTTGATATTAAAGTAAGAGATTAACTAATAAATATTGTTATTATTATTATTAGCTAGAGAGAAAACTATTCGATCGATTTGGAACAAATTTGCACCAAACACGTCAATTAGGGCTGTATAGATGTACGAAAAAAGGTTTTGAAAAATTTTTGAAAACCAACCCCCTTTTCGGCAAACCTCCCCCCAAATCAGTTATTATTATTATTATTATTATTACCTAAACGAGACTTTTTAGAAAGATGCGGCTTTTTGTGTATGGTAGGGTACATTAAGGGCTACAAATAAGAAAAAATTTATCAAAATCGTTAGAGCCATTTTTGAGAAATTTAGATTTTTCTCGTTTTTTGGCCATTTTTTGGGGGGTAAAACCCCTAAAATTCTAAAATTTGAAAAAATGAAAACAGCTCCTGGTGATGTTCCAGAATTACACCTAAATACAAAATTTCATCAAAATCGGACAGTTGGTATGGTCTCCAGTTCTGTACACATCCTAAGAGACACACAGACACACGGGCAGACATTGGGTTCGGGGAGCACCAAAACAAATAATTCCACTAAAAATATTTTTTTGTTCAGGGAGCACCAACACAGATAATTTCACTAAACAATTTTTTGAGGTTCAGGGAGCACCAAACAGATAATTCCACTAAAAATTCAAATTCGAAAATTTGGACGAACACAATACTTTCTCCATATACTACGTATATTGGGGAGAAAGTAAAAATTAAAAAAGTGCCTGCTTTTAAGAAGCACTAAAAAAGTACTAACAAACATCACCCGTGTTATAATTTGAGCCTATTTTTAATTTACCAATTGGGTAACATTTGAGAAAACAGAAATGTTGTTTATACTAATCTTTATTTTACATTTAAGTGAGCCTGGTTTGTTCTGGTAAAATCTGAAACTTTTATTTTACGATAGAGGCTGCTGACTATAGAAATTCTGGTGTAAAAGCTCAGTTAAATTTTATGGAATTTAAACACCATAAAAAAGCGAACATTACTGTTTCCTCTCAATATTTAATACTATATTCTGAGAAAATTGTTAGTAATAATTTTAATATTATCAATACTAAAAAAACTGCAAGTATAAAATTAACTTACTTCTAGTAGGCCTAGTTAGCAAACAATACTTATTAGCGAATTTCCATAGAAAAGATGAGCTATTGCAGTGACCCTTATTAGACCTAAGATCGGGAGTAGTAAATGAGCACCGATCATGGTCCCCAGAACACGTTTTTGGGTGTCATTAAAATTCATATATATATATATGTATATATATATTTATATATATATATATACATATATGTGTTCGCACTCTAGCGGCCGCATTTTAAGTCCGATTTGGTTCAAATTTGGTACACATGTTGGTTGTCTAAGTCACTCGGACGAGTTCGTTAGCCAAAAAAATCCAACAACCGGAAGTACGTTTTTTGACCGGAAGTAACTATTTTTTGACATTTTTACTACGAGAATGAAACATTTTTAGAGTGTTTGCTAAAAATATAAATGTAGGATTTTATTCTGCACATTTTATTTTTTTACGCGACCTTATAGCCGCTTGGTTCCCCCAAAATCGATCAAAACGTAAAATACCATAAAAGTACCCGGTTCAAAGCCATGTGGTGGATTTTACCGTGGGGTTGGCGTGCGAAGCACGCAATGCATTGTGTATTGAAGATACTCCCAATACGGGGTTGGCGTGCGAAGCACGCAATACTTTCTGTGTTAAAGAAACTCCCAATTTTCGGAATGGCGTGCGAAGCACGCAATGCTTTGAATATTGAAGACACTCCCAATATGCGGATTGGCGTGCGAAGCATTTGGCAGCTATTCAGCACCGTCGTGAGTAGACTTATTTCCCAAATTGTTTGTTGAAGCCCTAAAACATAGGCCTATAAATTTAATTTTGGAAATTTGCTCAACTCACGTCAGCGGTCCAGCTGCGTGGTCGAATTATTTTGACTGGAAGTAACTTTTTTTAAGATTTTTCGTACTAGAACGAAACTTTTTGTGGTTTTATCTAAAAAATCCATGCACATTTGGTTTTTTAAACGACCTTGGTTCCCCTAAAATCGATCAAAACGTAAAATACCATTGAAGTTCCCGGTTGAAGCATTCCATAATACGAAGCAGCTGCGAGTGGGACGAAGGAGCGCGTGAGACGAAGCTAGTAAGCTTGGTTGAAAACAAATTCCGCTAATATATTTCGTGCACACAGGCAGCTATTCAGCGCCTTCGTGAGTAGATCAATTTTCCAAATAGTCGGCTGAAACCCTATAACGTATAAACTTAATTTTGGAAATTCGCTCAACTTACGTCAGCGTACTCGAATTGTTTTAATTGAAATATATTTTACTGGGTTGATGTAGTAAATTACGGCTGCTTTCTTTGCCTTCGGAAATTGGCGGATATCTTCATAGATTTGTCCTGGTTTCTAGAACGTTCTGCTCAATAGGAAGTCCCTTCGAGGGTCCAGAACCATTTGGAATATTCGAGAACCTTTTTTAAGATTCTATAACATAAGAACGATTCTATAAGTTTCGTCCGAATAAATTTGTTTTTTTATTTAGGCCTCTTTTACTTGTGATTCCTTAAAAGCTTAAAATTCATTTTGCTATAATAACCTTTTGCTTATAACTAGCGGACGAATGCTTGAATTTAAATAATAATGGGTAATTAATTACCTTATTTTTATCCGTCGAGCACTCTAAAATATATCCTTTCTGGATTACCGGTTTCGGTGGTTCATGCCACCATCATCAGATCAACCTCAAAAATGATTCATTCCACTGTTGTGGAACACGTCGTAATAAACTATACACAATTGACACAAAACATTAAAAAACACAAACACTTGAACAAATTTAAAATATACACTGAAAAAACAACTTTACACATCACATGAGGACTCCTCTACACATGTCATTTCATGGAGGGCATGTGTACAACTGTGGTCTTGTGCAATCTTATATATGAGATAAGGATGTCCAATCATGATGGTATTGGGTCAACAATTTTATCTCAGGTTGATGGCTGTGTTAAATAATTCATTAGATGAATAATGCAGTTTATCATTTAACATATTTACTGGATCATATTTTGATTCACTATATATTTCAAATTCCTCCAGGGATGACAGCAAACAGCCCTTTCTGCATGTATGAAGAATTTTCAGGTTATTATGAACATTGACGTATTTGTGGTCAAAATCAATGAGGTGTTTGGCAAAACTGGATCTCTGTTCAAATAGCGTGGGTTTAGGTAGGTGTTCTTTAAACCGTTTGGTGAAAGATCGTCCAGTTTGACCGATATAAAATTTAGAGCAATCACTACGCGTAATCTTATATACACCTGACGTGTTCATTCTATCAAAAGATGGATTATTATTCTTTGGCTTCAAAAAGTTGACGAGGTTATTTGTGGTTCTGTATGCCGGGATGATATTATATTTTCTCAATTCTTTCTTTAAACTAAATTCAAGTTTCCTGTTAAACTCAATGGGTATATAAGTTAGTTTCTTTCTCGGTTCATTGGGTAGTTCTTTTGCGCTATTTATTTTTCTTTTGTGTTTTTTAATTAGTCTGTCGACTAATCCTCGTTCATAACCGTTTACCGACTCTATGTGTTTTATTATGTTATATTCCCTTTGGAAATCACTATTATTCAGAGGCAAGCTGAGTAATCGATGGACAAGACTGTTGAAGGCAGCCAACTTATGGTTCATCGGATGATTTGAAGAAGCATGAATAGTTTGGTCCGTTGCAGTAGGCTTTCTGTATATGCTAAATGTGTGAAATCCGTCTTTCTTGCCTATTGATATATCCAAAAAGTTAATGCTGTCGTTTACTTCATTTTCAAGGGTGAATTTCAACTTGGGATTAATACTGTTTAGATAATTTTTCATTAAATTCAACTGTCTAGCAGTACCATCAAACAAGCACAGGGTGTCGTCAACATATCTGTAGTAATAGATCAATTTATCTCTATATTTATTATTGTCTGAGAAAATATGAGTTACTTCAAAATGGTTAAGATATATGTCAGCTAAAACACTCGAAAGAGGGGAACCCATAGCAAGTCCGTCTTCTTGGAAGTAATAACTACCATTGAAACAGAAATAATTCTGTTCCAAAACTAAGTTCAACAATGTTATGAGTTCATTTATTGCATCGGGGTTAAGTGTAGAATTTTGTTTGAGGTTATTTTCCAAAATATTAATTGTTTCTTTTACAGGTACATTTGTGTATAAATCAACGATGTCAAAGGACGCTAATATGTTATTCCGTTTTATTTCCATATTCTTAATGTTATCAACGACTTCGAGACTATTTTTCAGGCTGTAATTATTTGCAAACTTTGTTTCTCTTCTAATGATGCGGTCCAATAATTTGGATATGTTGTATGTAGGTGCCGGTTGTGAAGGACAAAAATAAGGTAATTAATTACCCATTATTATAATAATTGCATTCTTGGAAGCTAAATAACATCATGTTTAAATTGAATTTAAAATCATTCAAAGTGAATTTGGATCTCCGTACGTCCCCACACAGACTAATACTTCCTTGAACAAACCTCGCCTTTACCAAAACGAAAGTAGTAAGTCATATCGATGTATTTTCCAGTAGTTGCAACAACAGGCAAGTCGACGTAAGCTTTGGCGTTCAGCGCCGGGCTGGTACTATGATTTCAGACCCGTCACGTTACCGCATCCAAGAATCTCAAGACGCTCCTTGTACCATCACGAAATCCGTGAGATCAAGGAACTCTTGCAACATGTCGACGCGGTACTAAACAGTTCAAGTGGAAGTCCTTTGCGCAGGTTTCACGAGTTAACATGTTTATGCACTTGAAGTCGTCTCGATAGATGTTGGTGGTAGGCTAAAGTGTGTAACGCGTTTAGGCTGTGGCGGATACACCAGAAGGCATGCACAAAGTTCTGCTTGCTCGCTTCGTTCTCACAATTTACGCCGTTTACTTACATTCAGGGTGGGTAAAAAGTCTGTAAACGGCTGGATTTTTCGTCTGGAGAGTCCGGGTAAATCTCTCTTAAAGGCGGACAAAGAGTCTAGCCCTTTTCTGACTGGCGATGGCGGCCAGACTCTTTACGCTTGTACCTGGCGCTAACTTAACCTAACCTAATTAATATGTTAAGTGGAATCTATGGAATTATCGCTGTACAGGGTGGGTGAAAAGTCTGAAAACGGTTTAATATTTCGTATGTAAGGACAATTTGAAGGTAGATGTGGTGATTGAGGGACCTTCTCTATGAAAAGTAGTAGGCCTATAGCATTACATTATGTTCAGACAGTTCGCCTTTTCACTAACCAGTGCGGCGCTAAATGTCCATGTCCGGTGCCTTTTCCGCGCCTTTTTCTAAATGATCCCCTCTATGACGGAAAGAAAAGTGAAAATTGGTTTCGTGGTTAAGCTAGTGAAGTTCTTTTTTAGATTGGTAAAAGTAGCTTAGTTTTTGCAGTATGGTCTTAATGCTATACAACTTTATGCAGTATGTATTAACTAGTATATGAATCAGATTCGAGATAAAAATTGACAAGTGAAAAACAAAATGGCGACTGTGTTACTAGGATTTTGATATTTTAATAATGATGTCTTTGGCGCAGAAACATACCAATAAGTATTGCGCCTTTTAGGAGTCGTAATGGCAGTTCGAACACAGGTGAAAGGTGAAGAGCCTTGTCAGTTGTATTGGTACAGTATTTGGCCGACATTAGTTGCGGAACACACTGTAGGAACCTGTTCACCATGCGGGAGAGACGATGGCCTAGATTCCTGCAAACGGTTTCAGTACCGGTGTTACGTTACTGCAGAGAAGAGAAGTGTACCTTCAAGTCGCGTGTTTGAGGTTAGGTCGGCAGGTGTTTGTGCGCGTTTGTATTGTTTTGAGGTTAGAGCGGCCGACAAGTGTTTTCTGTAGTTGAACATTAGTTTGAGGTTAGGACGGCCGACAAGTGTTTCATTAAGTAATACGCTGTATTCTAGTTGGTATTTATGCGCGTGCGCTAGAAAGACGGTGAGAAACTTTTATTATTTGATTTAGATACAAAAGAAGAAGATAGTTACGCCAAGTTCTCATACACTACATAGATTACTTTCATTTTTGACGTGCATGTATAAAGTCCTCTGTGTGTATATTTGCCGTAATCTCTTACAGTTGCCATTAATCAACTCCTATAAGAGCAACTCACATACGTCAGTGAGTAGCAACATCGTATAGCACATGGTCCTGTAACATAACTATCATTTTAAACACATATGTTACGTTATTGAGCAATTAATTGTCAACAATAAATCCAACAATATATTCATCAGGTTATTCTACAAATTTTGTTTTTTTACTTTACCTTATAGCCCGTCTGGTTACCCAAAATCGATCGAAACGTCAAATACCATAAAAGTAACCGGTTCGAATCCACGTGTGGGGGGGGGGGGGTCAACTTCTGATAGCCAACGGCCGGAATTCAATTCGCAAAGCGCTGTCCATAATCCGAGGCAGCAAGTTCGAGGTGCAATCTTGTAAAGCGAATTTTGCCGCTGCGAGCGAAACGAAGCAGCGCGTGGGGCCAGGCTGGAGGCTGAGGTGCAAAACATGTTACTGAACGCTTTCGTGAGTAGACCGATTTCTCAAAATTGTTGGTTGAAACCCTAAAACTTATAAACTTAACTTGTAAGCCCCCGTGAAAAATCACAGGCAGATTAATTAGATACGCATAAAAAATACATTATTTAAAAAAATAAAACTATTTAAAAACACCAGGCTTTATAGGCCTTCCTAACTATGCTGATGAGGATTTTTAACTGGTAAATGTGTACCATTAAAAGGATTTTAAAACTGAAGACATATTTGTTAAAATTTTGTATTTTATATAGGCCTACATTATTACATACAGGGTGGTCCCGCACTGGTTTAATATTTCGAATATAAAGAAAATTTGAAGGTAGTTGTGATTGAGGAACCTACTCTATGTAAAAATACTATTTTATTCAGATTTCAAAAAAACGATCCGCCATCTTGGATCCGCCATTTTGAATGTAACTTTTTTTTTTAAATGGAAAGGTGGTCTTGTGATACATCATTTCGATGTAGAGTTTCAAGAGAAAACCAACGGCGAAATTTACACATATCTTTAACCGATTAAAAATGGCGGCCAAAAACAACGAAATCGTGTTTTACCGATTTTGCCCCATCTTGCTGTATTATTTCTGTTTAAAATACTAATTATTATTATTTTTGGATTTAGAATTAAATAAGCTTTCAAAACGATATGCCACACAACGATATTTGGTTGAACCACTCGAAATCAATTTTGAAAAATCAAAGTGGCTGTAACTCAAAAATTTTAAATACTTCCAAATATCGTTGTGTGGCATATCGTTTGGAAGCTTACTTGATTCTAAACCCAAAACGAATAATAATTAGTATTTTTTTTTTAAATAGTGCACCAAAATCGGGCAAAATTTGAAAACAAGATTTCGTTGTTTTTTTACCGTTATTTTTAATCGGTTGAAGATATGGATGTCTAAATTTCACCTTGTTTTTCTCTTGAAATTCTACATCGAAATGATGTATCACAAGACCACCTTCCCATTTAAAAAAAATCAAAGTTACATTCAAAATGGGGGATACATTTTTTGAAATCTTAATAAAATAGTATTTTATGGCGCCCCTTTGAATTCTGTATAAATACGGGGGATGGAGCAATGTAAGATTAGTTATAGTTTGACTATTATTGTAGCTCGTGCATCATTGAAGATGGCAACTTTGTCGTTGAAACGCGTTTGAGTTAATAAATGTATTAGTTGTGAGATTTTGTGTTCTAAGTTTATTCTATCAAGGTTAAAGATACGGATGTGCAAATTCCATCGTTGGTTTTCTCTTGAAATTCTACATCGAAATGATGTATGACATGACCACCTTCCCATTTAAAAAAAAACAAAGTTACATTCAAAATGGCGGATCCAAGATGGCGGATACATTTTTTGAAATCTTAATAAAACAAGTTAGTATTTTTACATAGAGTAGGTTCCTCAATCTCATCTATCTTCAAATTTTCTTTATATACGAAATATTAAACCAGTGCGGGACTTTTTGCATACCCCGTATAGATCAAATGATTTGGAAGTTATTAATATTATAGTGAATCAATTAATAATCGAATATGTTTATATGTTATACGAAGACGTACGAATGTTTCCGAAGTTAAACGAATGGGTATCTCTTCTTTAAATTTGTATAAACGAATATATTGATGATAAAAGGTTGTATTTATATTCAGTTTATAACCTCAAAGCAAATCTTATATATTTAGCATACATTAGTTCTACAACTAATATTAAAAAAAAAAAACTTCACAAGAATTTATAATGATTGAAGCTGTAAACATTACCCCAAAGGATAATATACGCTGGGTTTTGTTTAAATAGTACAGATTATGGGTAAAATCAGCTGTTATATTACGTATATATGTACACTCACTTTTTTAGGAGTTGGTTTTGGAAATTCTCTCAACTCACGTTAGCGTTTCAGCTGTGTCATCGAATTATTGCAAGTTGAATATTTACCCGAAATTCTTTTATTCGTTTATCTTAATTTGCGAGTAAAGCCACCTGCTAGTTTCTAATATAAGCATTAAGTGATCGTTACAGTTTTTTTATAGAACGTGGTTTAACTATACAGCCTGTAGAGGTAGTTTGACACATAATTATAGTACCTACACAGGTACTAATCGGTGAAGTGAAAACATTTTTACATTAAAGGCGTTTACACAGTAGAAATAATTAAGTGTGAAACCTTTCAAAAGGCTGCCTGTAATAAAAACACGATACTAAAGTTTCACTTTTAGTACTTTTTTTGTTCGTTCCAGGACATTTCACGAACAACCTATAATAAAATACAACATATTTATATCTCTTTAAACATATTGTTTCATTATTATAATTTTTTACCAGCGTACACACTTCCTCAGCAAGGGTTAATTTAATTAAGTTATAAGAGAAAAAACACGGATCAAGACCGGTATTCATTACCTGTGCAAGTGATGAGATAACATCGACAAATATCTGGAGTGATCAGTGCGGCTCAGTCGGTAGAGCGTTACGACGGTATGGTTAAGGTCCCGGGTTCAAGTCCCGGTCTTGGACCATGTTTTTTCACTTGTAATTTAATTATATTGTTTCAATTGAAGGCCTCAAGTAATAATTAAGTATTTTTGTATGGCTTTTAGTGTTGGGCTAATAATGATTCTTATAATTTTATAGGTTCAACCATCAATTCTGTAGGAAGTATATAGGTAGTTTTTTTTTTATATAGAAGAGAAATACGTTTCTCGCGTAATACGTCTTGGCCTATGTCTGAATGTTTTTATTATAACCTTAGGTTAGAGTCACGTGATCTTTGGGTTAGTGACCAAATTGTTTGGTTAACCACCAACTTTTGATGAACGTTTTAGATGACCCTAATTGTGTACTAAAGTTTTCGGTTAACCGTCAAAATTGTACCCAATTTTTAGTTGAACACTTAAACTTTAACCCAACTTTTAGGTTAACACATAAATTTTTAACCAATTTTTAAGATTAATTACCGAATTTGTACTCTATTTTTATATTAACCCTCAAATTTGTACTAAATTTTTAGGTTAACTCCTACACTTTTATCCAATTTTTTTACCACCAAATGTGTAGTGTAGTTCTCAAATTTTTAGGTTAACTATCAACATTTTACGGAACTTTTATGTTAACTCCAAACTGTCATACAGTTTTTAACCACCAAATATTTATAACTCCCAAATTTTTACATTCACTATACAAATTTTACCCAACTTTTATGTTAACTCCCAAACTTGTATCTATTGTTTTAAACCACGGAATTTGTAGGTTAACTTTTAAATGTTTATTTTAACCACCAAATTCGTAGTCTATTTTTATTGTTTGGTAAGGTTGGGTTAGGTTATATTACACATTAAGTTTATCATTTTACATTTTATTTTGTACCCAAGCGATGAGCATGGAGTTCTAAGGGAAATTCTGAGAATTAGTATAATGCTTCAATCCATCAAATACTGTTTTAATATGCGTTTAAAATTGTCTCTCTTTTTATTTCATTTATTTTGGAAATTGTAAAAACTTTTCCCCCACTTAATTTGTTTTGTTTTTTATAAAACTCTAATGTACGACGTAAACATAACTTCTCTAGCATAGTTTTGTTCTTTTATAATTGCTTTATATTGTTTATATTTGACTTGTCAATGAAATCTACAGTAGTTTCATTATATTTAAAGGCAAATGTGATGTGTTTCTTTCAAACGAATGTCAAATTTGTCTGTTATGTTTTTATCACTTTGTCCAATTATTTCACTTAATCTAAAACAAGTAATTCATTATATTCTAAAATCGGCAAACGCCTTGCCTAAGAGCACGGAAGTATACTCCCAACTAAACGCGATGACGGACAAGAAGACAAATCAAGTATCAGTGTATTTATAGCCCCATTGTTGGCTAGCCTGTCTAACAGGAAGTTACCTACTGCATCTGTTTATGTTTGTAGGTCTTTACGTCTTGTTGCAAATTGTTCTTTGAGTTGTAAATTGTACTCTGATAATTTGTCATAAGAGTACTATAGGCAATCGAAAACCACTAAGAAGAGTTTTTTTTTATATAGCAGGAACACCCGCGGCTTCGCTCGCAAATATGAACGAAAGTAATATTGGACAAATAATGAGTGTTCACTGGCCCAAAAACCTATAGTGAGTTTCGTCCAAATCAATCTATGTTTGCTTTAAAGTTGTGATAATATCGACCGTTTTCCAATATAGCAGCCAACTTGAAACTAATAGAAACTCCTATTTGGTATTGTGATTTTGGAATTTAAACATAATTTTAAGACTTTTTATTCTTTTAATTTTGTATAAATCCGATAATCTAAAACCGGTAATTGAAATAAATTTGTATTAAATGTGTTCTTTTTATTGTTAGAGTTTTTAAACCTCAAAGTTATGCAAAATGTACATTTATTTAAAATGAGAGATCAAACATTGTTTCATCTTTCTTAGAAGCCGAGAAATCCAGCCGTTCCGTTACTTGTTTGATACACAGTATAATATATTGATTATAGAAATTTAAATATAGTTTATTTGTAATTTAAGGTTTGGATCGGAAACAGTTTTAACTTTACACATACAAATAATACATTTGACCCATACAAATAATACATTTGGCCCAAAGAATAATACATTTGCCACATACAAATAATACATTTGGCCCATACAAATAATACAATTAACCCAAACAAATAATACATTTATTTTAACCCAAACAAAAAATGCATTGAACTCAAACAATACATTTAACCCAAACAAACAATACATTTGACCCATACAAATAATACATTTAACCCAAACAAATAATGCTTTTGATCGATAAAAATAATACTTTTAACACAAGCAAATAGTAGAATTGACCTATTACAAATAATATATTTAACACAAACAAATAATAGAATTTACCTATACAAATAATACATTTTATCCATTTAAATAATACATTCAATCCAAACAAATAACACATTAAATTTGACCGGTACAAATAATACATTTGACTCGTGCAAGTAATACATTTGTGCCGTACAAATAATACATTTGTGCCGTTCAAATACTTATTTGTCCCTTACAAATAATACATTTAACCTATCCAAATAATACTTTTGTCCCATACTAATAATATATTTAACCCATACAAATATTACATTTGTCCAGTACATTGTATTTAGACGATTGTTTTTCTTTTTGTGTGGTACGTTTAGAAGCGTTCATGTTAAATTGACTACTTACTGTGTTTAAAACATTTTACAGAATAGAAAAACTGTCTTTTTCAAATAGTACTATTGAATAACGCGTCAACGCAATTTCACCGTTGTTAATTAACGACTTACATTAAAGACAGTTCGCTTTAATTATCTCAAGAAATGTGTTTTGATTTCTATTATAAAACAATTGAATGTTATTTACAGAGGTCATCATCTAATAGCGTTTTAAAATGTTAATTAACCCTTTACCCGAGCGGGGGAGGGGCGAGGTGAAGAGAAAAGAGAAAGGTGAAATTTTTGGGGGGGGGGGGGGGGGGGGGGATCAGGTTGTTTTGCATAGCGGTTTGCCATAGTAGGCTTCAGTGCAGTGGAGTGCCTTGTGTTGCAAGCGGAGAGAATATTTTTATACTGTGTGATGACGGTGTTATTTGCGGTTATTGTTTTATGTAATGTGTTTATAAAGTTCAGGTATTTGTCAAGCACTTCCTAAATGTTTTTATAACTATATTAGGTTTTTAATGGCGAATTTGTCGGGAGATGAATAATCAAAATTAAATTGTTCGATATTGTCTGCTGTTTTCTTCTTAAAATGATTACTTAGGGCTCACGCCAACCCCCGTGATTTCACGTTGCCTATATTTTAGCACAATGATGATTTTTATTCATTGTAGCCTAGATAGTACTTTTGTCAAGATTAAGTTAACATTTATTTTAAAAGAATTGTTATTCCCACTTCATTCTGATGTAGGCCTAACCTTAAAATCTATTTATCATTTCTTAAAAATGCAAGCATCTAAATCAAATTTACTTTAGACTAGCTGTACCTGCGAATTTGTCCACACGCAATAACGGCTAAAAATACCTTAAAGCAGAATTACCAACAAAACCATGAAACGTTTTTTGAATTTTTGGTACTTCCCTTAGATAGCGTCGGAGAGTAATTTGGCAAATATAGGCCTACATGTTGGGGTAGTGACAGATTTTTCCCAAAACCTACCGTTGAAAAGCCACAGCTGTTTAAAAAGTTCTAGAGAAACGCACACTTTTTGCGTTATAACTTCTAAACCATGCAACCTACAGACCTCAGTGACCATTTGAAAGAACTCGGCGAGTTCTCAAATTGAATATAGGTGCTCCCGGTATAAAGTTAGCAGAAAGGCGCCCAAAGATGGCGAAATAGTCCGTCTCTGATCATTAATGACGTCACAACTTTTGAACGAATAGACTTTTCTAGTGTGGATTTCTCCTTTTCGAAAAAAATGTTGCGTCTAATGATTCACACCTTATGCGTTCAGCCGTTCTCTGTTGATGAATAAACAGACAGACAGACAGACAAGATTTTATCATATGTGTAAATGTTGTTAATAATCAGCTGTCCTATCTAGTAAAATTTATTTTATTTTGTACTTGTCGATATTTTGGTATTAGGTGGCATGAAATAATTTTTTTTACAAATTTTTAAACTAGACACTGAGTGTAAACTCGCGAAACAGTTGCTTACAAATAGTCCATTATATAAATTACAAGAGAAAGAAAACACATGTAATGCAGGTTCAGCCATTTTGGTTAGGTTTGGGCAAAATTAAATGTGCAAAATGCAGATTAGTCTTAATTAGCTTCCAATCATTTCCACAAAGCACTTAAAACACTCAAACGATACTTAACGAAATATAACATAATATGCTACGTAAATAATTACATTGTTGCCAAATTTAATGAAGAGCAATAAAATGGCTCGTTAGTAACGCGCATGAGCTAGTTACAACGACCAAAATATGTGTCCAAGTTAGTTTAGCCTAGGTTTTTATATATTTCCAAGATCATTCATTTTTTATGTATTAGATGACCCATGCAAATATTTCGCAAGTTAGGAGCTAATCATTGAATGAATTAAGTAATATTGCGTTTATTTATTTAGATTGGTGATAGATTACACTTGCTTATAGAATGTAAACAATCTAACAGCTGTCATGTTAGTTAAACTAATTTTTAATAGATGGCGCCTTTCATTAGGAATCATATGAACTTTTATATGAGAGGTTTTTGATATTTTTTTAAAACAAAAACATTAATTTTAAGCTGTTGTCTATTGTTTTGTCACTAGCGGGAAATAAAAGCTTTAAAATTATGTTTGAATCATTAATTTTGTTGAAGAATAAGGGAGGTATAATGTTGCCACTAAAAAAAAAAAAACATATTTGAAACATAATATATAGTAGCTGACTCGTGCTAATATTTCGTAAATTAGGAGTACTTATCTTGATTTAATACGTTGATTTAGTTGAGTTAATTACGTTTATTTATAATTTTGGATTGTAAATAACACTTGCATAAAAGCTGCCATTTTAGTTAAGCAGATTGTTAATAGATGGCGCCTTTCATTAGAAACTATATGAAGTATAATATAAATTTTTTTAAATAAATTTTTGTAACAAATGAATTTCAAGCTGTTTGTCTATTGTTCGTCAATAGCGGGGAAAATAAGCTTTAAAATGATGTTTGAATAATTAATTTTGATGAAGAATTAAGGAAGTTATCGCTTAGCGTCAAAAATACCTTTGAGAAATAATGATTTTAATGAAAATTACTGCTCTTTTAAATTATGTACAAGTGTACACAAGTTGTAAAATAATTTCTACTGACCAATACGTAATTGTCAACTGTAGGCAATAAGTGTTTAGTTGTCACGTAATTGTTGTCCAACAAAGTTAAAAGTTGAAATTGTATAGATAAATTATTCAAATGTAAGAACAACTCAACTTTTCAGAAATCTAGACCACTTTAATCCGGAAAGATCAAAGTTCTAGCTAATGTAAATACTGGGAATGATAAGAACTCCATTTTTGCTTCTATTTTAAATTTTTTTGAAATTCGTATTTCATTTATTTCAGTCAATATTTATTAAGTAATTACGTTTATAATTTTTATCTAAAACGTACTCCTATTCTTCAGCAGTAGCAAGTACATTCAGTGAGAGACTTGGTGTGATGTTTAGTGTCTTAAAACTTTGAATTTAGTGTGTGGCAATGGTAGGGACTTTGGGTAAAATCGCGGCCTTCTTCGGCAGTAAATCCAGTTTGAACTCTTACCCTAGCAGTCTGTCGGTACAGAGCCGTCGTCATGAGGAGGAACAGGTCGGCAAGTTCACCAGACGGTCGTCCGGGTGGTCTTCGATGCGGCTGACGAGGAAGTCTTACAAGGGTGAGTGCTGCAGGTGTTTGGAGCGTAGAATGGCAATAATATTGTAGTACATATTTTACGTAACAAACTTGTCAGAATACATTGTGTGTATATTGAGAAGCTAAAAATAGGAAAAAAAGTGCATATAAACATATTCTCGAAAACATTTCGTTTTCCAGATATCCGCCATTTTGTTTTTTACAAAATAATTCATATCTAGAGAATGGTTTGACTGATTGAGTTTAAACTTGGCTTGAAGTTTAACTTAACAATGATCTATCTCAAGAAAAGTAATCGATTCTATCCAATCACGCGTATCGAAATGGCGGCTGTTTTAATATTTCAAACCTAAATTACTCGAAACCGTACATTTTAACAAAAAATGTCAGACACCTTTTTTTGTAGCCCTTTTGATTTCCTATCGGAAAGTGTAACTGTCAAAACAGTCGGATGAAGGATAATACAGTAGCTAAGTTAAATATAATGACAGCAAATGTACATACGATATTGCTGTGTTTTTATAGGATGACGGGTTGAATACACCAATTATTACACATACCTTAACTGCTAAAAATATAAACCTTACTATACATTGTTGTACATCACTGTAAAATGCAGTTTTTAAAGGTAAATATTCAATAAAAATCTAAAAACCGACAAAAATATTTCATTACTTGCTCAAAAAATCGTCTGATTCAATAATCAGCTGACTTTTTGTACTACTAGGACCTAATAGTTATTTGTGTATTTATGGTGGGAAGTTGAGTTTGACAACGTTTATCGAGTGTGACAAATTAAACTTTGCATCCGTGGTACACACAACGTTTTTCCAACAGCTACATTTTAAATTAGTGTTTCAGTTTTTTAAAAGATCTGTTTTACAGAGATTAGTTCAATAAAAATCAACATTTTTTACAGTGTGCAGAGTAAACAGCTGATGTGTGAAAAGTATTACTTTACCGAACGCCATGTTTTAGACGTGCGGTGAAGTAAAACAAAGCGGTATAATTACTTGACGCTGAACAAATGTAGTTTAGTTTGCGCACTGCTGTGAATGTGCAAAAACGCACTTTATGAAAGAGCTGTAGGAAAAAGTATTTCATTGAACTCAAAAAGTAGTGCACGTAAACAATGCATTGCGGTACTTTAATGTTATAACAAGTCAAAAGTACAGCTGCTTCCCAACTGATAGCAGCACTGTCGGGCAGCGGTTAAATCGCGTTTAAATCTGTGGAAAAATTATTTAAGTGTTCGTGTGACGCAGAATCACGATCTCGCACCATAAACCTCCACTTTAGTGATGAAATATACTAAATCTCTGGTTAGGACTAACCTTAAAAACAATCTTGATACGTGAAATCAAGAACATTTAATTGAATTAAATAATATGTTTTTCCAATCGATATCAAATAGGAGAGCAACATCGACTGTGTCCCAAACTCGGGCATTGGAGCTTTAATTAAAACAATACGATAAAGGTCCTTTTCAATCCTCTTTTGTTGATTCTATTCAATGGATTCAGTTATTTGATACAATGAGCACGCACCAATACGCACGCATTCATTGTAATATATTTGTAATATAAGGACAAGAATTCCAATTTATTTTCATTATTATTGAATATGTGGGAAACCCTTGTTTAGAAATAAACATTTCGGGAAAATGAAAAAGCCTTTTCAACAATTTCGAAATGCAATA
>JAGFPH010001912.1:92958-112750 GCA_018207615.1 Philaenus spumarius
ATTTCGGGAAAATGAAAAAGCCTTTTCAACAATTTCGAAATGCAATAAAGGCCTAGTGGTGCGTCAAATTAGGTCTTTTAAAACGGAACATAAAATATTAATAATTTTGTCACATGCCCCACCATTTTAAAAATGTTGCAAAAACATGATTTTCTGACTATATACAGAGTGTTTGAAAAGTCTGGATACGGCTTAATATCTCAAAATGTACGAGTCTTATGAGACAGAAATAAAAGCAGTTATTCACATCCATAAAATAACTACTTTTTGGCAAGTTAGAAATTTTTGTCCCCCATCTTGGATTCGCCATCTTGGAATGAACTTCATTTTTTTAAATGGGAAGGTGGTCATGTGATACATCATTTCGATGTAGATTTCAAGAGAAAACCAACGGTGAAATTTTCACATCCATATCTTTAACCGATTAAAAATGGCGGCCAAAAACATCGAAATCGA
Organism: Philaenus spumarius; assembly: GCA_018207615.1. Classification (NCBI taxonomy): domain Eukaryota; kingdom Metazoa; phylum Arthropoda; class Insecta; order Hemiptera; family Aphrophoridae; genus Philaenus; species Philaenus spumarius. The sequence continues at coordinate 93,415 of JAGFPH010001912.1, forward strand.
GTTTTCCGATTTTGGCCCAGTTTGCTGTACTATTTTTTTATTAAAATATTAATTATTTTTCTTTTTTTTTATTCAGAATTACATAAGCTTTCAAACGTCATCTACACAACTGTATTTAATTCAAAAACTCGAAATAAATTTTGAAAAAATCAAAATGGCTGTAACAAAATTTGTTTAAATACTCCCAATTATCGTTAGCCAAATAGAACGAGCCAACGCTTCATATATGAATAAGATGTCCCCTTTTAGTGATTTCCCCTGCTGCAAAATACATACTTGCATTATCGAATTTTTTCCAGTCAAACCATTGCTCGGACGAAATAAATAAATATGTCCTTTTTTGTTGAAAAATACCTCCCCTACACGGTGGTATTTTTTATTTTTCTCTATCTTCATCCCAGCTTTTTAACTTCTGTACCAGTTTTTAAATCGATATGTTCAAAAATGTCAAAAATGGAGTCGTTGAATCCAAAGGTGTTATAGTTAAAACGAGATAGGTAAAACAGAAGACTATTTTAAAGCGCCTCGTTTTTAAAAATAACATGAAAAAAATCGTTCATACTTAATAAGAATATGATACTGGTGTACTCAACTTGTAAAACAAATTTGATGTTGATATTCCAAAAATTGACGAAACTGGAATAGATTGAAATTAGTTCGTGGGTCCGGTACTCCTAAAATCGATAATCGAAATCAACTCCTAGATCGGGTCATTTTCAAGATAACAAGCTGAGACTCAGCATAAATGTTTAAAATATATATTTTAACTCCTATGTCTAGTTTCAATTCGATATATTAAAATTTGGCCAATTTAGAATGAGCTAACGCTTCATATATGAATAAGATGTCCCCTTTTAGTGATTTCCCCTGATCCAAAATACATACCTGCATTATAGAATTTTTTCCAGACAAACTATTGCTCGGACGAAATAAATACATATGAACTTTTTTGTTGAAAAATACCTCCCCTACACGGTGGTATTTTTTATTTTTCTCTATCTTCATCCCAGCTCGAAATATTAAGGATAATCGAAAAAACAATGATAATCGATTTTTTTTTCGACTTTGGGAAATCGATAGACTGGTAAATTTTTTTTAATGTTAATCTACATACTTTAATGTACTTATAAAAAAAATCAGCCGTATTGTAAATTACTGGAACTTTTGGTATAAATTTACCCCTACCGACTGGCCTATTAGGCTAATCGTGGATTACACTTTGAGAAACTATCCGATAGTGGAAAAATGATCTGAAATTGCGTTACGATCTGAAATCCCATATGCAATTTGTAAATCAGGCCAACAGAGTTTCCAGCGCGTATCTTGTTCGGCATCGTGTTATAAAGAGGCTCATTATCCGCTATAAATCAATTAGAATGAAGTCACTTCAATGTGTGTGGGCGGAGACAAATGACTTGTTAACTGTCCATCCTTATTGTCAGAGATGCATGTGACTCATAGTCAGTTTGACTGATGATGAGGCTTAGAAACCAACTTCTTATTGGATCTGTAGGTAACATTCAAAGCAGATGTGGACAACTACCGTTATTTAGTTTTTACAGGTGGTTTTCAATGATAATTATACCGTTCATAGTTTTGTTAGTTTTTATTCTGGCGTTTGATATAATCTGTGTATACAGACCGTTGTAAGTGTGTGTGTGAAAATAAATTACAACCATAAAGTTATAAAACACAAAGCAAATACATCTAAGTTGTACACTCTATTTAGCCTGTATGCAGAGTGAAGCATATCCTTCCTACTTGGCGTAATGGGAGGCCAGATTACAGGCTGACAATTGCAACCACCAAATGACTGGTCCATTTTACGAGCTACATTTTATTGTCCGGTGTGACGTTTGGTAGGGACGTTACACTCCACTCTTCATTGGCTATCGTTATACGCTACTCCCTCGTCTGCTATTCTGACTGGTGTCATGTAAGAGAAAACATTACAAAAATGTATTATAGAATCACCCCTTCAAGAAAATACATTGAATCATGGATATGTTTTCCCTCCCTGCGTTTCTGCTATGAGTCATCTACCGTTGCATCGGCCTGATTTGCTCAAAGCATAACATTAATCTTAAAGCAGATGCTAGATACCCTTATGCTTTTACTTAATAGTATTTGTTTAAACGCACATTATTCATTTTTAATAATCAGTGTAGTAAACAATCGTCTATATTTTTTTCAGTATAGTAGACAGTTTCCTATATTTTTTCAGTATAGTAAATAATCGCCCATATTTTTCAGTATAGTAAATAATCACCCAAATTTTTCAGTTTAGTACATAATCACCCATATTTTTCAGTATAGTAGGCAAACGCCTATATTTTTTCAGTAAAGTGAACGACCGACGATATTTAAAAAAAAAATATAGTAGACAATGACCTATTCGCCTAGGTTCGACGGGAGTGCATAGCCAGAATTTCGGTTTCGTTAACTAAAAATTAACCTAAGGAATTACTATTAAAATCCCTGTAAATTCGAATGAATCATGTGTTCGTGCATTTGTTCATTTCTGCTCGATTAAGTTTGTAGGTTAGAAATGTTAGAATCCATTCCAATATCACAGCTGTTTTATAATAGCTGGAAAAGCTGATTTCATTTTATTGTTTATCGATACAAATTCTTTGTGTTGTATAGTAGGCCTATTGAAATGATCGGGTTTTCAGTTATTGTATTTAAAAGCAGTGGGTAGAATATATTGTTTTAGAGTATTTATAAATCATTGATACAGATAATTTAAGTAAGTAATAGTGTAGAATAGTATTACCTTAATTTTTAAAATGTGTTTTGTCCGTTTTCTTACACATTTAGTTTTTACTTTTGTAATTAGTTTATGTTAACACAAATTTTGAGGTTAGTTTAGATTGAAGAACAACATTTTAGCGATTTTTTTACGGTATTTAACGAATTAAATTCGTTATAAATGTATTCAAAAGTTCTTTTTTGTTGTATTTACATATTCTTTTGAAAAATGAAACATTTGTGTGTTGTTTAAAAGAAATCCAAAGAAATATTCTGGAAATCCAAAAAAAAAGGACAGGATAACATGTGTTCTTACATTTTGTAGGAGTTTCGTTCGTCCTCGTATAAAAAAATGACCGCTTCTGGGTAGAGAGCAAACGACCCTTTGTTTCATTTAAATTCCTTATCTACTATTTCACAGGTAAAATTCAAATAACAACGCTCAACAAGGTGTAGCAGGGGTGTTGGAGAAATTTCAAATATACATTTCAATTTCGATCAAATCTTATATATTAAAAAAAATTCTGTTTTTCTTTTCCGAGTCCGTTCGGCTCTTCTACACGACCGATTTTCATAATTGAGGTCTTAAATTAAAGGTATGCACGCCCAGATTTGCCATCAAGCATTACAAATCATGTATCTTTCGCCTTACAAACGTTATAATCAAATGCAAATTTCTGCTGTGTATTCCTTATGGGGTTTTTTTTTTTTGGTTCTTTGTCCACTTTGCGTTCGTATACCGTCCATCCGATTGCTTTGAAATTTTGCATAGTAACACAGGTTAACCCTGGGAAGGTTTTGGGCCATTTACCGAAGTCCTAGGGCATTAGGGCTACGCCCCAGTGGCCCTCAAAGTTTCAATGTTAATCTTATGTAAGAAAGATTTCTATTGATTTTATCAGGGACACAAAAACAGCTGTTCGTATGAAAAGCTTAAAACAGCTGATTTTGATCAACAACTGATTTGGATCAAATCAGTATCAAATGTAGTATTACCTTTTTGAGGTTACATTGACAAACTAAAAACAAACACAAACAAAAATCAACGAAAATGCTAACTATATTTTAATTCAATTCAAACATTGGTTGTTACAAACCTATTATATATAAAACAGCTAATTTGGATCAAAAACTGAACATAATCATTCACAGATATGTCAAGTCTTATATATTATCATCCGTTCAGCCGCTATTCACCCGAGAAGGAGCTCCGGTATACAATCCTTCAAATTTCCCATGTTAATCTTATGGAGATAATGTTTAATGAGTTTGAGTCAGCTGCCAAATAAAACAGCTAATTTATGCTCGGTCACCTATGTACAAACGAGCAAAAGATTAACGAGATTCTTTATCGAATTTTCCACCTGCGAGCGAAGCGAAGCAGCCATCTGAGGCCGAAGGCCGAGCCTGGGTTGGGACGCGGAGCGTCCAGGGGCAGAACCCCTAGTATTATTTTAAAAGCAAATATTTAAAAAATAAATTATTTATACTTGGCTTCGTTTTATGATGGCGGATCTTATTGTAGGCCTATCTTATTGGTATTGGTGCAGATGAGCGTGACAATAAAATTGAACGGAAAGAGACAAAGCTTAACTGTTTCCTTTAATTATAATGAAACTATTCATTTCGTTGGCTTTGGGAAATCAAATATTAACAGGACAAAGCCGTCCTACTGACTGAGTGACTTAAAAACCACGTAAAGCAAATACTACTTGAAACTAAAAATACGACAATGTTAAGGTATATTTGTATGGGGGTCATAGACGCTCACTAAGAAAAAAGTTTACAAGATTTGTATTTTAAAGAGTAAATATAGTGGGTTCATTCCCAGCCCTATATCAGATAAAACAAAGCTGATTCGGATCAAAGGGTTTACCAAACACACTTTCAGATTAATCCTATACTGAATCAACCAACTTAGCAGATGATTCTTTCTTCACAACCAGCAGAGTCTTTAGGATAGGTTAACAAAATTAAAGCAAACACAAACAAAAAATAAACTTGAACAAGATTTACTTTGTTATTATTTAATCTATACATGTAATAAAATCATGTCTGTCTGTGACTGCATCAACTGAGAACGACTTGGTGTACAGTAGGCCCAAGCCAGCTGCGCGCGTGTCCTTTAGAGCAAGCGGGTGGGCTGGAGGCGAGGTGGGGGTACATTTCTAAAAACATCCGCCGCGCCGCGCCGGAATTCAACCAAATTTTGTATTTTGTTTATTGTTCCTGGGTTTTCGTAAACAATGTGTAAAATAGGAGTATATAACATCAATTCATACGTTTTTAAAATATTTATTATTGGACTTTAAACTAAAACAAGCTGCCAGAAAATCATCATACAGACTTAATGCAAGTGCAATTCACTTATTTCAACTTACATCGCAGTTTTATTACAAGTCAGGCATACAAAAAATCAAGATATTAGTGTAATATATGGTAAAAACTATTATTACAAGCTAAGTGTGATATTTTGCTAAATACATGTGAAAAATTCATCGACAATGTCCGTGACCGGGCAGCCCAACAAATGCAGCTGGGCAGTTTCACGCAATATGTTGACTTGTATTCAAACCACGATTGTGACTGACAGAGTGCTCCTACAAAAAAGTTTTTTAAATCAAATTTTAGTTCATTGTATAATTTAAAACTATGTAGTTGACGAAATTTTCCTGACCAAGAAACAAAAATCTTCCCCGCAAGAAGAAGTCCCGTACCGCCCGCCCGGTCGGTGCGCGGAAGTGAGGATGCGTCATCGGTACGGCCGGTACGGCAGCTCGGAAATGTCTAAAAGTCGGTTCCCGGGCTTTTTAACAAACGGCGGAAGGTGCCGGTCATCCGTTGCCGGCCGTTCCGCCTTAGTGGGCGCACCCACATTACATTCAATGTTATTTACTTTTAAAAAATGCCGTGACGGCCGTCCGTCCGTACCGTGCCGCCCTAGTGCGCGTTAGGCTTTAGACGCAGCATTTATTCGGGGATGTTTGGTAGAAATCCACATTCGAAATAGGCTAGTCCATTCGTTCAATAGTTGTGACCTCAGTAGCGACCAAAGACGATTATTTGGGCACGTTTCTCTCTTTATAGCTTTAGACTGGTAGCACTGGTTTGAGGTACGCATTGGATTCGCCGAGTACTTTCAAATGGCCACTGAGCTGATTCTGTAGATTGCATTGTTTGAGAGTTACAACACAAAAGTGTGTGTTTTTCTTTTTGTTACTTACTTTTTAAACAGCTGTAATTTTTCTACAGAAGGTTTATGGGAAATCTGTGACTATTTGGCGATTGGAAATTCAGTTATCTACAACTTTCATTATTTCTTTTTCCTATAAGGGGGTTCAAAATTCAAACCACGGTTGATAATTTTGCTTTAAGATATTTTTTGTTGTTATTGGACGTGGACAAAGTCGCGAGCTCTAAGAATGGCTGATTTGGATCAAAGGATTAAGAACACAATTTTAGCGTGTTTAAAGCGGTACAGGTTGTTTTCGAGCGACAGTAAGTGGACTTGTGTAACTGTTATTTAAACAGCTGTTTCTTTGTTTAGAGTATCTGTTACCACTTAAGGTGTAAATATTTAGTCCCTATACTAATTGTGTTTACCAGTCGGACGTCGTAGTGTCTGTCTGTATGGGTCTTTGTACTGATGTTAGTTTCTCACGAGGTTTCCCTCGTCACTTATGACCGTTGTTGGTTAGAAATAAATGAGTTCGCGTTCGAGACCACCCACAAGTACTTGTGTGGAAAGCTATGTCCCATTTTAATTATTTAACGACCCTTTAATGGTGAATATTGTGTGCGTGTACTTTATGTGTTGTGTAGTGATTTGTGTAATGTGTTCAACGTTTTAAATATTCGTCTTCAACTATGACAGAGTTGTGTCGAAACTAGTCAGACCCAGCAGCAGTAGAGGGGAAATCAACAGGACCATTTGAAGGTTGGTAAATTAATTAAAAAACTTTACAATAATGGTCCAGGAAGTAGGAATCACAATAATGAATAGAAATAAATATTAAATTTGACTCGTGAGAAGATATATTTGATAGAATATAATTTGAGCACAGAACCTCCCAACTAATACGTACAACACTCAAACGCAATTCAATGTCTCCATCTTCATTGATACACGAACTACAACAGTCAAACTAGAACTAAACAGGGTTTCACGCTCAGTAATTTTACTAAAAGGGGCGTGGCTTAATCCTACCTTACACTAACTGCTTAGCAAATTATATCTAGACTAAAATGAACTATACAACCTAAAAAAATGCTACACTGATAATACATTTTTGTTTATTTTATCGATATAATATAGGATTTTGTACAGGTCTTAATACATAATCGTATATATTAATTCGCTAAGGAATTTCTTTGTCGGCCCATTACGTCGTAATTTTTCAAAGTGTCATTTTAAAAATTTTACGCAGCGTATTTACAGAAATTTAAAAATTCAAAATATCAGTAAAAAAATGACTGACGTTTAAAAAATTGCGTCACTTTGAGGGAGTCATTTTGTAGTAACTACGAGATATCTTATAGCCCAGGCAAATTAGACCAAAAAAACGCAGAATTTTCGGCCAAAGCTATTTTTTAAGTTAAACGATTTTCGAACCACATTTGTCCAATTTTTCTGCGTAAAGGGTGTTCATATGTTTTTAAATTAGCTCATTCCAACCCTAATACTCCAATAGAAACCCGTTTTAACGCTTGTAACTGAAAACAAGTTATTCGAATTTAAGCCCTGCACACACCGGAGCGATACTTTATCGCTGGAGCGAAGCGATATTATTCCTAGAATTTTATCTGCGATACTTGGGCGATAATATCGCAGCGGAAACAGGTGCTTCCACACCAGAGCGGGAAAAGAGATGCGCGGGACAGCCAGTACACCTCAGGGGAGCGTAGGGTGCGGTGGTTGTGTGACTCTCTAGACGTAAAAGTATTGTTTTATAGTTAGTGTTTGTATACTGTACTGTGTGTTTACTTACCATGACATCGTCTGATAAAGAAGAAGCGTTGCTGTTACTAGCCGTACTAGAAGACGAAAGAGCAAGGAAAATGTGGGTACGCGACATAAATAAAGAACGGCTGCAATTTGGCGAGTACCATATGCTCATGCCCCAGTTAAGAAAAGATGAAAAAAGATTCTACATATATTTTAGAATGAATCAGGAATGTTTTGACGATTTGCTGAGTTTGATTGCTGACATTATTAAAAAGGAAAGTACCAAAGAGTTGACTTGGTAATTGAAATACAAGGGCAGACGTTCACACGATAGACGGCGTCACTACTTCCTGTAGCTCAAGCTGCTTCCTCCTCACTGTACCAAACAACCTTACCAACACTTACCACGTGGTGGTACTAAACAATAAAATGGCTAAAATTATATGCACACGAAACATAATTACGTAGGCTTGGTTCATTAAATATTATGCAGTACCTATCATGGAAGAAAGGTTTGGTCCTAGCTAGCAAAGTGCTTCTTGGGACCAGCAAAACTTTTCATACTTACCAGAAGTATTCAGTGTCTTTCCGATGTTCTCCCAGATCTTGTCTTTCTTCCGTATGTTCTTATAATTCTTGTGATTTAAATCATAGAGCACCAGGTATGTATAAACAACTTCAAGTAAGTGTTCGGTGATACACTACATGTTGTTGTTACACGTGCATAGGACAGACAAAACTGAGTAGTTCAATGGTTTGGCCGCGTGGTATCGCTGCGATAAAGCGCTGCGAACAGTGCATGCAGCGTTACTGCGATAATATCGCTACAGTATCGCATTCGTCTCGGTATCGCGTATCGCAGTTCGCTCTGGTGTGTGCGGCTCCAAAAGCCACCATGGTATCGCACGGACCAGTGGTATCGCAAGAGAATTTCCAAGAAAAAGTATCGCGCCCGCTCTGGTATCGCACGGAGTATCGCTCTGGTGTGTGCAGGGCTTAAGTTTGGGAGAACCAGACAACGAAGGCGCATGATAAATGTACCAATTTGTTGCAAAAGCATTCCGACAATTCCGAAATATATATAATGTATTATTTCATCTATTTAAGTTTGTTAAATTTTGTTTTAAATCCCGATGTTACCTGGCGCACAGGAAACCTTCTCAGACCAATAGTGACGCTAGGGCTCCGCTTATGTCCTTGGTCATTTTCAACTCCGGAGCTGTCAGGATGGCATCCGAGCTGAAAATATGACTTGAAGGTCCGCGGGATAAGAAAAGCTTTTTTTATAATTAGTCCCCTTCATTTATATGGGACAATTTTTGTCTAGAAACTCGCCCTTAGTTTGAGAGAACCATTCAACGTACGCAAAAATATTGAATGTGTCATTTTATTACTTTTTAAACTAGTTGAATATTACAAAACGCGAATGCCTTCAAACCGTTATGGTGAGTTTTATAGTTATTTTGTATTCACAACTCAGCTGATTATTCGTGAAATCTCACTACGTGCTTTTAATAATTAGACAGCTGATCAAGGTTTTGTCTTATTTTCCTGTACTGTAAACAACATTAACATTTTACTTTCTCACTATACTATAGTATAGAGAAAATAGTGATCGCAAAAAAAAAACGATGTTGAGATTTTTGTGGAAATATCCGTTTTGGGACCCCCTGAGTCCAAAAAAGTGGTTTTTACAAAATGTCTGTCTGTATGTCTGTCTGTATGTATGTCTGTCTGTATGTAAGTCTGTATGTATGTCTGTATGTATACAAAACTAGAGAGAAAACTATTCGATCGATTTCAACCAAATTTGCACCAGACATGTCCAGTACGCCTGTATAGATGCACGAAAAAGGGTTTTGAACAATTTTGAAAAACAACCCCATTTTTGGCCAAAAAAACCCCAAAAAATCAGTTATTATTTTTTTATTAAAAAACGGCTCTAACGATTTTGATAAAATTTGGCTTATTTGTAGCCTTTAATGTGCCCTACCATATACAGAAACCCACATCTTTCTAAAAATTCTCGTTTAGCTAATAATAATAATAATAACTGTTTTGGGGTTTTTTTTTTTACCATAAAGCAGGTTGTTTTAAAAAAATGTCAAAACCATTTTACGTGCATCTATGAAGACCTAATTGACGTGTTTGGTGCAAATTTTTTCGAAATCGATCGAATAGTTTTCTCTCTTGATAATAATAATAATAATAAAAAAACTATCCTACCCCACCCTACAAGTCACAGTGAATCTGTTTAGTAATTTAAATGTATTTGTGAGAAAGTATGTGCCAGTTCCTGGTACCGTTTATTTGAAGTAATTATCAAAGCCTGTATAAGTGATAAAATATTCGTTCAGTGGTCAAATATTTACTAACAATAAGCTGACAAAATTACCAAATTTTAAAATGTAATAATAAAACTTGGTTACATACATTTTTATGTCCGTCCACAGTCCTAGTTTAGTTCTTATACGATGGGACAATCGATTTCTGAGCTCAAGTCTCCATTATAAAGTCAAATATAAAAACACTTAAACAGAAATTGTCATATTACACTTAACACAACACTTACTTCACAACAAAAAACGCTCAAACATTTAAACATGTGACAATAAGTATAATACAACGTCGTATGATGACTAAATTAGGACTGTGGACGGACATAAAAAGGTATGTAACCAAGTTTTATTATTCAATAACAGTTCCTGGAGGCTGTAATACTCTATATTATACAGGGTTAGTTAAAAGTCTGGAGACACCCCCTTAACTCTCCACCGAGTATTGATATAAAATCCAAACCCGGGGGTTGTTTATAGGTCATAAAAGCACACTTCCCCATGCATAGGGCAACGTTGCCTCCCAACTCAAAATCGGAATTTTTGGGGGCTACTCAATATTTTTAAATGGGAAGTATGGTCATGTGATACCTCATTTTAAAGGTCTATTTATGAGTAGGAAAATGACACAAAGAAAATAAAAATCGGACCACCCAAAACAAAAAAAGCGGCCCTAAACGTGTTGAAATAAATCGTCATAAAGTTGCTAATGTCTCGAAAAGGAAGAGTTTTTAGACAAAAATCAAGAAACAAAAAAAAGTTTATTTCAAAGTGCTAGACCTAAAATATTGCTTCCAAATCGATTTCGTATATTAGATTTTTTACAACATTTTTTAAGATCGAGGAGTAAAAGATCTTGTTTTTCGTTTATGTTCAGTAGACACCAAAACCATAGTAAAAAAAAAATCATTGTAAATATTTTTATATCTACATAATATATCATTTTTTTAAAGAATGACGTACAAATTGTTTCCAGATTGATATTTAAAATATGTTGATTGACTATCTCAGTGGAGTTGGTTAATGGATGGAATCGGGCAGGGTTTTTCGAAAAAAAACTAAAACTACCATAGAATTAAAAATATGTATTGTTTTTCATTTAGAGTTATAACTCCTAGAGTAGTAAAATAATTATTATGGTTTTGATAACACAAACCATTAGCTTAAGGGATGGAAAACAGAGGTTGAAAAAGAACAAAAATGTACAACTGCCTTAGTAATGGCACTTAGGTCGTGGTAGGGTGGTGGGGGTGACGGTGATCTGGATCCTGACGCATACGCAGTAGGCCCGATGTTTTGATTACATCGGAGGCACTTGTTCGTGGTAGAATGGTGCGGGTAGTGGTGACCTGGATTCTGACGCATGCGCAGTAGTTTTTGCGCGAATGACAGGCATTTGTGTTGTATAATTTAACTTGTTAATTTCTTTATTGTACTCAGTTTATGAACTAATCGAGGTGTATTATATTCATCATTATGCAAATTATTTCGGTGTAACCTTGAGTGATAAAAGTATGTAAATGTATACAAATTTAGACACACTTTGTGTCGGTTATTATTCAAAGTGCGTTGCTTTGCAATGTCCAAGGTTTTAAACAAATCGCTTAAAATGTCTCGTCACGTTGAAATACTTTTCTAAAAATGGAGTGGCCTGTTAACAAGCCGCGATAGTGGAAAATGTTCGCGTCCATAGCAGTCACTTTTGTCGCTAATGAATATTTCCGTTTGGATAAACTGGATGCCAGTTTTTCTCAGGACAGTCGTTTGGTTTTTGTCACATCGCAAATTTTCATTTTATGTATTACAATCAACTCTCCACGAAAAAGGTGTAATACAAATTCTGCGTCAGGAAGCGGACATGAAAAAAAGTGTTGCATTAAACCTGAAAGAATTTTTTTTAAACAAAACAAAAGATCATATATTTTAAATAATAATGGGTTTACATAATCGAACGATTTTAACCTCAAATATACAGGGTGATTCAGAACTATGCTGCAATGTCTCGGTAGCTCATTCTATGTAAAAAAATATAAAAAAGTTAATATAAACCTAGTCCCGAAAACTCTTCGTTTCCCAGATATCCGCCATTTTGTTTATTTACAAATTAATTCATATTTAAATAATGGTTTGACTGATTGAGTTAAAAATTGGCATTCAGTTTAACGTAACTATGATCTATCTCAAGAAAAGTAATCGATTCTATCCAATCATGCGTTTCAAAATGGCGGCTGTTTGAATATTTCAAATCTAAATTACTAAAGAACCATACGTTTTAATGAAATATGTCAAGGCACCTTTTTTGTAGCCCTTTTGATTTCCTATTGGACAGTGTAACTGTCAAAACAATCGGATTAAGGATAATAGTTAAGTTATGTGTAATAATTGGTTTGTTCAGCACGGCATCCTGTACCAACACAGTAAACACAGCAATATTGTATGTACATTTGCTGTCGCTATCTTTAATTTAGCTACTATCATTCATCCTATTGTTTTGACAATTACACATCTGATAGGGAAAAAAAAGTGCTACAAAAAAGGTATCTTGAAATTATTTGTTAAAATGTACGGTTTTTGAGTAATTTAGGTTCAAAATATTCAAATCGCCTCCATTTTGAAATGCATGATTGGATATAATCGATTATTTTTCTTGAGTTAGATCATTGTTAGGTTAAACTTCATGCCAAGTTTGAACTCAATCAGTCAAACCGTTTTTTAGATATGAATTATTTTTAGATATCCTGAAAAGGAAGCGTTTTCGGGCCTAGATGTTTATATGAACTTTTTTTTCTTATTTCTAGCTATGGAATGAGCTTTTGAGACATTGCTGCATATTTCTGAATAACCCTGTATAATCAAATACAGTCATTTAGTCAAACTATATTATTGTGCACTTAAAAATTCACTCAAGTTTTCATCGTCTGTATATCTACACTTTTATGAAGTAAAAGATGCTAAAACGTCTACGATTCTATTAACGTAGCTATAATTCAGACCAATAGCACAGATTATGTCAGGAAGCAAACACGACAGAACGAATCAGATGTAACGATGTAGCCAACATTATTATTCCTATAATATTAACATACAATTTAACCTAAAAGTCATTTAACCTAAATGGTTACATAGTTGTTGAAGTACTACAGCTGATGGGTGAAATCAGCTGTTATATGTAAACGAGTAAATGAAACACTACTATTTTGTTACTCACGTACGTACTCTCTTTTATAAGAGTTGATAAGTGTAGATAATTATTGGAACTCCCAGGTTTTTAAGATTTGGTTTTAAGTATACCTGCCACTCGTCGTTCTTCGGATTAAAGTTTTTTTTTTTCCCAATGGAATTTAGATTTTTTTTATATCCCACACAGGTTTCAACCTAAGGGATTTTCCCTTTTGTTCCTGTTTTGACGGATCAAGTAATTTATGTTCGTAATTTCTTGAGTTGTAACTCGTTGTTTTGATTTATGTCTATAATTCTTATTTAAATATGTTGAATCGTTTAAAATACGTGCAATGAGAAACAAATATAATAATAGTAACTAGGGGCTCTGCCCCTGGACGCTCCGCGTCCCAACCCCGCCTCGGCCTTCGGCCTCAAATGGCTGCTTCGCTTCGCTCGCAGTTGGAAAATTTTACCTAATCTAAAAAAAAAAACTGGTAGTTGTGAAGAATTATAATAAAACTTGATTCTAATAATTAGCCCAATTGGTGTTTTGGTTAGTTAGCATTTTTCGTTGATTTTTGTTTGTGTTTGTTTTTAGTTTGTCAATGTAACCTCAAAAAGGTAATATTCTTCAAATTTGCTAAGTAATGTTGCTATGGTAATGAAAGTAAACAAACATGATATGTTGCTAAGTTTTTTATACGAACAGCTGTTTTTGTGCCCCTGATAAAATCAATAGAACGTATGTTATGTTTTATTTATAATAATTGGTGTTTTAGTTCATTGTAGGCCTAACCTAAAATTATATTCAGTTTGTGATCCAAATCAGTTGTTGATCAAAATCAGCTGTTTTAAGCTTTTCATACGAACAGCTGTTTTTGTGCCCCTGATAAAATCAATAGAAATCTTTCTTCCATAAGATTAACATTGAAACTTTGAGGGCCACTGGGGCGTAGCCCTAATGTCCTAGGAATTCGGTAAATGGCCTAAAACCTTCCCAGGGTTAACCTGTGTTACTATGCAAAATTTCAAAGCAATCGGATGGACGGTATACGAACGCAAAGTGGACAAAGAACAAAAAAAAAAACCCATAAGGAATACACAGCAGAAATTTGCATTTGATTATAACGTTTGTAAGGCGAAAGATACATGATTTGTAATGCTTGATGATATATCTGTGAATGATTACCTGCAATTTAAAAAAAAGGAAATCGGCCGGATAGAATGGCCGTACTGACTGCCACAAGTTTTCATAAATTCTTTTAATATATAGATAATTTAGATCAGCTGTTTACATGCATTGAAATAATTTGTGTCTAATTTCTAGGTAGTTGTTTACGAGCAGGCCTAAGCCACGGTGGGTCTTATAATACCTGCTACTTATATCTGCCATCTAACATTAGTTACCATTGGGTCGGGTCGGCGTTCAAAGCACGCAGTATTCTTGTCAATGGTAATTTCTGTTGTTTTTTTTTTAAATGAAACCGAACGTAAATAAGATGTATAAATAAAACGTCCGGACAGCGCTGAGGTCATCATGACATCAGCTGAGCGCTGTTGGCCGTCTTCCCGCAGTCAGTCGTAGCCCGGCCGTCCTATAGTGCGTTGTAGCGATTGTGCGCTGTACGGAATATGTGAAGTGGGATCAGCTGTTTGTGGATACATGTGAAAATGGTTGCTAGGGTGACTGTGCGTTTCGGTGCGTTCTGACGGGGGTAACTGTTGTGGAAAGATTATTATTGATTTCGTTACCGGGGCATTGGTAAATTCTAAACAAGTTTTCATTCACGTGAAACGTAATGAATTTTTGTCGATGATGTTTCCAAGTGTTGTGCCACGGAGATTATTTGATTTTACAGCCAGATTATTCGATTTTTTTAAAAGTTTAAATGGAGGTCTTCATTTTAAAATACATAAACCGTAACTTTACAATAACCGGCCAACTTTAAAATTTCTTACGGAAATCCCAATATTTTGTTCCGTTTATGGATTCTACATACACTTTTAAGGCTTTTTAATACTTTGCATTTTTTTTTATAAACCTAACCGTTTTGGTGTAAGTTGGACTTGAACTTTGGAGTTTTCGACTTTTGAAATTCTCCATCTAGTTATAGGTAGGAGCAAATATAATTCTCATTTAAAAGACACTTGAAATGACAGGTTTTATCATGGCACACCTTAAAAAAGACAAGTTAAACATAAAAACATTATATATTATTATTAAAAAACATGCAGGATGTCCTGGAACTATCTGGAACAGTTTTGTAGTATACGTTTCGTTTTCCATTTATCCGCCATTTTGTTATTTTACAAACTCAATTTCTTGTGAAGCGAATAAGGTATTGAGTTTAAATTTAGTGCACATATCTGATATGTAACATTTTACCAGGGATCAAAAACTCAGATCAGTTTTGTGTATTTTCATAATTACAGCCGTTTGAAAATGTTTATACTAATATTATAAAGAGGTAAAATTTGTTTGTATGTAGGGGATAATCTCTGGAACTACTGGACCGATTTAAAAAGTAGTTTTAATAATAAAAAGCTACACTTTCCCTGAGCAACATAGGTTATAATTCGTTTTGATAAAAAAATTTTAAACTTCAATATTTGTAAATTTAGTCGGAAAAAAATTCTTAGGTTAGGCCTAGACTGGTGGACCAACAAATGTATTTACATTTATTACCACAGCAACCAACAGAATAAAATAACAGATAAAACAGCTGTTTGCTCTAATATTTCCATTAATTGCAGATTTCAAACTTTGGAGCAATTATTTGTATTTCTAACTCTTAGGTTTTTATTAAAGTGTAGACTAAGTCTTGTTGGTTCTTTTAATCTTTATTATTACTGCTGTTATAAAATATACAGAATAATTTGATTTGAACATTTAACATTGTTTACCATCTTAGCTTTGGGGTTATTATTACTCCTACACCTTTATTATAAAGAAAACATAACATGATTATGTGTATAGAAGGTTCCAACGGGGTTATCGGCGGAGCACGCAGGGGTTTCTCCTAGTGTAAAATATTTCTAAATTTGTTAACGGCCGCCATTTTGAAAATATACAAGACACTGTTCAGATTGTATGTACCCTGGTAAAGGTTTACATAACAAATATGTACACCGAATTTGAACTCATTATTTACCTACTTCCAAAGATGTTATGTTTTTTGTAAAAAAGAACAAAATGGCGGATCGATGAAAAACGAAATGTTTTCGGACCTATGTCTATTGGAACTTTTTATGTTATTTTTGGGTAAGGAACAGTCCTACAAAGCTGTTCCGGGACATCACGCATAACATTTACATATTACATAAAAAATAGTGATACATTTTTAATCACCGGTCGTGAGTTATAAACTGACTAAAGCCATTAAAATCGAATACATTTGTTTCGTAAAACTGTGCACATTTATAGTTTCGTCCAAATCGATCTACGTTTTCCATTTAGACGTGTATTCGTGATCAGTTATGCAGTAGTAAGGGCTGAAGGTCACGTTTTAAGGTCGGTGTGTTCAGTGAGCACCGGTCTTGGTCCTCAGAACACGTTTTGGGGTGTAATTGAAAATGTTAGGCTATGTATAGGCTATGTGTTCGCACTCTTAACTGACACATTTTACGTCTGATTTGGCTAACACGGTGGTTTTCTAATTCCTAAAAAGGAAGCCCGTTTTTTGACCAAAGTAACACTTTTTTTTAGATTTTTCGTACTAGAATGACACTTTCTTGGGGGATTATCTCCAAAAATAAATATAGGACATTATTACGCACATTTTGTTTTTTTAAACGATCTTATAGCTCGCCTGATCCCCTCGAAATCGATCAAAACGTAAATTACTATAAAACTACCCTGTTTAAATCCACGAGAGAAATTTTAGCGAAGCACCTTCATAATCCTATAGGCCGCAATGTCGAGGTGCAAACTTAGCCCAGGTTACAACTACCAGTAATTTGCAATACGGCTGAATTTTTTTTTATAAGTACATTAAAGTATGTAGATTAACATAAAAAAAAGTTTACCAGTCTATCGATTTCCCAAAGTCGAAAAAAAATCGATTATCATTTTTTTTTCGATTATCCTTAATATTTCGAGCTGGGATGAAGATAGAGGAAAATAAAAAATACCACCGTGTAGGGGAGGTATTTTTCAACAAAAAAGATCGTATGTATTTATTTCGTCCGAGCAATGATTTGTCTGGAAAAAATTCGATAACGCAGGTATGTATTTTGCAGCAGGGGAAATCACTAAAAGGGGACATCTTATTCACATATGAAGCGTTGGCTCATTCTAAATTGGCCGAATTTTAATATATCGAATTGAAACTTGACATAGGAGTTAAAATCTATATTTTAAACATTTATGCTGAGTCTCAGCTTGTTATCTTGAAAATTACCCGATCTAGGAGTCGATTTCGATTATCGATTTTACTAGTACCGGACCCACGAACTAATTTCAATCTATTCCAGTTTCGTCAATTTTTGGAATATCAACATCAAATTTGTTTTACAAGTTGAGTACACCAGTATAAATATTCTTACTAATTATGAACGATTTTTTAAATGTTATTTTTAAAAACGAGGCGCTTGAAAATGGTCTTCTGTTTTACCTATCTCGTTTTAACTATAACACTTTTGGATTCAACGATTTAAAAATTGGTACAGAAGTTAAAAACACAATTGTTTTTTGCTACACTTATTTTAAAAACTATATTTAAAAAATTGACTAATCTGCAGCCGATTAACTCAAGCGTTTTGATGAAAAATCTAAAAAGGTCTAAAATTATACTTTTTTAAGTTATTTGTGCTTTGAAAAGTAAATAATGAAAAAGGTTTATACTCCTTGATCTTGTTTGAATCTTTATATTTAACTTGTAAAAAAACTTTCAGGTTGATATTTTTGAAAATTTTCTAAACTGGAGCTGTTTAAAATGAATTGGTGGGTAAGGTACTCCTAAAATCGAGAAACCCATTAATAATTCAAGTGGCTCTAGATCGGGTAATTTTCAAGATAACAAGCTGACACTCAGCATAAATGTTTAAAATATATATTTTAACTCCTATGTCAAGTTTTAATTCGATATATTAAAACTCGGCCAATTTAGAATGAGCCAACGCTTCATATAATGAATAAGATGTCCCCTTTTGGTGATTTCCCCTGCTGCAAAATACATACCTGCATTATCGAATTTTTTCCAGACAAACTATTGCTCGGACGAAATAAATACATATGACCTTTTTTGTTGAAAAAAACCTCCCCTACACGGTGGTATTTTTTATTTTCCTCTATCTTCATCCCAGCTCGAAATATTAAGGATAATCGAAAACAAAAAATGATAATCGATTTTTTTTTCGACTTTGGGAAATCGATAGACTGGTAAACTTATTTTTATGTTAATCTACAGCAAAGCGATTGTTTCCGCTGCGATCGGAACGAAGCAGCGCGTGAACCGGGGCCTGAATCTGAGGAGCAAACAAATTCTACTAACATATTTCGTACCCGTAGGCGGGCTGTACAGCGCCTTCTTCGGTAGACCAATTTCCCAAATAGTTGGTAGAAATCCTAAAACAATAACTTAATTTTGGTAATTCGCTTAACTTTGTGATCGATTCAGCTGCGTGATCGATTTTTGTGTGTGTACACTTTCACCCTTTTTAAGCATTTCACACCTTCGATTCAAGTAATCGAAATGCAAATGGTTTTTTTCTTCTCTGTATTATTTACAAGGGAAAACCACCGCATGCACCACACGACAACCCCGTTGGAACCTTCAATACACATAATAATTCGACCACGCATCTGAACCGCTGACGTGAGTTGAGCAAATTTCCAAAATTAACTTTATAGGCATACGTTTTAGGGTTTCAACCAACAATTTTGGAAATAGGACTACTCACGACGGAGCTGAATAGCTGCAAAATGCTTCGCACGCCGTTCCGCATATTGGGAGTATCTTCAATACACAAACCATTACGTGCTTCGCAGGCCATTCCGCATATTAGGAGTATCTTCAATACACAAAGCATTGCGTGCTTCGCACGCCATTCCGTATATTGGGAGTATCTTCAATACATAAAGCATTGCGTGCTTTGCACGCCATTCCGTATATTGGCAGTATTTTCAATACACAATGCATTG
>JAGFPH010001912.1:112760-129107 GCA_018207615.1 Philaenus spumarius
GCACGCCATTCCGTATATTGGCAGTATTTTCAATACACAATGCATTGCGTGCTTCGCACGCCGACCCCACGGTAGAATCCACCACATGACTTTGAATCGGGTACTTCTGTGGTATTTTACGTTTTGATCGATTTTGGGGGAACCAAGCGAGCTATAAGGTAGCGTAAAAAATAAAGTGTGCAGAATAACATCCTACATTTAAATTGTTAGTTCCGGTCAAAAAACGTGCTTCCGGTTGTTGGATTTTTTCGGCTAACGAACTCGTCCGAGGGACGTATACAAACAACATGTGTACCAAATTTGAACCAAATCGGAGTTAAAATGCGACCGTTAGAGTGCGCACACATACACATACATAAATATATACATTATATATCTATGATTTTTAAAACGTGTTCTGGAGACCATGGTCGGTGCTCATTTGCTACTCCCGACCTTGGGTCTTACCATAAGGGCCACTGTAATAGCTCATTTTTCCTATGGAAATTCGCTAATAATGTTATGTTTTCTTTAAAATAAAGGTGTAGGATTAACAATAACTAAAAGTTAAGATTAAATTATGTTAAATGTTCAAATCAAATTATTTCGCATATTTTATAACAGCAGTTATAATGAAGGTTAAAAGAACCAGCAAGGCTCAAGTCTACGCTTTAATAAAAACCTAACCTAAAAGTAAGAAGTACAAATAATTGCTTCAAAGTTTGAAATCAGCTGTTAATGGAAATATTGGAGCAAAATGCTGTTTTATCTGTTATTTTATTCAATTGGTTGCTATGGTAATACATGTAAATACGTGTGTTGGTTCATCCATCTAGGTCTAACCTAAGATTTTCTCATTGAACATAGAAATAAAATTTTTTTTAACAAAATGAATTAAAGCCTATGTTACTTAGGGATAGTGAACAATATTAGTGAAATAATTTTGTCAATCGGTTCAGTAGTTCTAGAGATTACACCCTACATACAAACAAACAAATTTTACCTCTTTACTAATATTAGTGTAGACAAATAATAAGTATCTAATTAAACTGTCTAGATCGTAGAAAGTTAGTGGAATTTTAATTGTTGAATTGTGAAATAAATGTACCAAATTGTAGTTTTCTAGTTTCAAAGGCAATAAAATAATGAATATTTATTGTTTTAGGGGTTGATATCACAGTTTTCATCCCTTAACGCAATTAATCACATTACGACGGCTCTAATTTTTGTACACATCATGTAAGAAAAATCTCATCTTTCTGTTTTTTTAGAGTGGTTACTCCATTTTAACCCCTTAAGTGTTTTATCAAAATAGTTTCTACAGCGATAGTTGCATAGTGAACACACATGACGGCCAATGTCTTTACGTGTGGACTTGTGCTAAACAAACAAACCTGTTTAGATAGTACAGATGGACGGTTGAGGTTCGATAAAGATAAGTTTACTGTTGGGGTACATACCTGGGCGTTTCTTCTAGAAACAGATGTGTCTGAACTAATCTACGACCAGACTCGCCTAATGCACCCGCTAGCTAAATTACGGGTAATTTCGATAAGAACGCCCGCCCCAGCCCGGTTTTGAAGTAGCCGCTTGAGGAAGGGCCGGCACGGCAGGTGTTAAAATAGTAACACATTTGGCCCGAGCCCAGAAATCAAAATCAGCAACATTAACTGCACGGTTATATAGAGAGCGTGCGTAATATGGGAGAGGTTAAGTTCGGTTGGTAATGAACTTTTGTTTGTACCAAAGTGTCGGGGCTATTTGCGTCCGAGTTGGGCAAAATGGACCGTTCCGCCTTGTATAGGTCCACCAGCTACCGTTGCAATGGCAAATAGTCCAGACGTCAATCGGAAAAGGCGTGGACTCTTTGTCCGTCTTTAAGAAATATTTGTGTGGTCGTCCCTTCGATGGAATGTACCCGGACTCTCTATACTACATTCATTGAGGTTAGCGTACAATGGGTCCGGGTCCTCAGTCGGTCATGCAGGCAATTTTCAGTAGCATTTTCTTAAACTGATAATTTTGAAATGATTTGTATGTATCGATATAGTTTTTGTTGTTCGATTGTTTATTGCAACGCCTCTAAACTACCATGCAGGCTAGTTTTGAAATAATTTGTAACAATAGTATTTACGTTAGTTTTTGATGTTGGTCTATGTCACGCTGGTTCTTTTCAACCTTTACTATAACTCCGTTAGCCGTAAATAGTCATTTGTTTACTGGAAAAAAACTAAATTGGCACGTAGGTTATTTGTCGGTGGCATTTCCATCAACGGCCGATTTCATGCTTTGGAATAATTCTGGTCAATCATTTTTACTTTAGGTTGTTCCGTGTTGGTTGCCTAAAGTTTAATCGAAATTGGCTTTCAGTTTTTTTGGTTCAATCGTGATAAACTAACATACATATTTGTTTCGCTTTTCGACAGTAAACTGCAGGTACAACGTATTTTTATCACGATAGACTTTGCCAAAAGGAATTAAAAATGTGTGTCGATAGAGTGTGCACTGATCAGGCTAGTAACTACGGTTGACGAACATGAGTTAATACCAAAGAATGATTAGACCGGTTGTTTATGTGACGGAAGGTAGCGGGAGTGTCGGAATCAAGTGAAAATGTGAAGTGCAAAGAGTCGACTCATGAAGATCGTCAATATAAACATAGTGGATGCTTTCCCAGGTCAGTTATGTTACTGTTGTAATGGAGAATGAGGTTAGTTATAGACCACAGGTGTGCCTCCGGTGTCTGTGCTGTGGCCGTTGTTATTTTTTGTTTAGTTGTTACTATTGAATGCCTCTCCTTTACTTCTGTTTACTTTTAATACAATTTTAGCGATTTCACATACATTATTTTCAAAAATCTTTACATTCCCTAGAACGTAGCACATTGTTTACGAAATGAAATGAATTGTTAGGTAATTTTGTTAGTCATCTTAACATCTATCAACATTGCCTTTTACTTACAAAATTACCTAACAATTCATTTCATTAACTCGTATAAAAGCGAGATTACGAGCGTACTACGTACGTGGAGTAACATTTAATATAACAGCTGATTTCACCCATCATCCGTAAACCCAGTGTATATTATAGTTTGAGGTTATGTTTACAACTTCAATCATTATAATTTCTTGTGAAGTTGATTTTTTTTAAATATGAGTTATAGAACTAATGAATGCTATAATATACGTTATAATATTTGCTTTGAGGTTATCTATATATATAAAATCGAAATACCACTCACTGACTCATCACGGAATCTCAAAAACAACCGAACGGATTGGAATGTAGCGTCCTCTAGGGCCCTAGGTGCTCGCTAAGAAAGGGTTTTAAAACATTCGAAATTTTAGGGGGGTTTGGGGGGGGGATCAAAGTTACTAAAGAAAACCATCGAACGGATTGGAATGCAATTTGGTATGTAGCTTCCTCTAGGGCCCTAGGTGCTCGCTAAGAAAAGTTTAAAAAAAATCGGAATTTTAGGGGGGGGGGCTTGTAGGGTCAAAGTTACTAAAAATCCCCATAAGAAATACATAGTGTAATATATTTATTGATATTTTTGTTTTGTTAATATACATTTAAAATTGATTTGTGTCGGCCTATCCGTGCAAAGCCGGATTGGGCCAGCTAGTAAACTATATATAAATACAACCTTTTGTCATCAATATATTTGTTTTTAGGCTCTACAAATTTAAAGAAGAAATAGGCCTATCTATTCGTTTAACAGCTGATATCACCCATCATCTGTAATACTTAAACAAACCCAGTGAAAATTGTAGTTTGGGGTTATGTTTAGGTAGGCCTAGATATTTAGGCCTTAATTTTGTTTGTAAATAGTTTGTTTTTTAAATTGTGTATTTCTGATGTGAATCTAATTAATCAGCCTGTGAGTTTTCACGGGGGTTTACTAGTTTCGTAATAATATGCACCTGATTTCGAGTTTTTAGGTGTTTTCGTTTGTGAGAAGTATTGTTTCTTATTTTTGACTGTTTGCGTAATTTTCGCAGTTGTATATAAAATTGACAAAAATTCTTTCTTTGCAAGCTTCTACCATTAAGGCTCCGGAGATTTTGTGATAAGCGAGTCGGATCTCTCAAATATGAAGGGAATCGGAGTGGACGAGAGGTTAAAGGCGTTCGTCCAGTCTGCTAAACAATACAGTTACGTGGATCCCAACTTCCTATACGTTCGGTTTACTTCCGCTAAACGTTTCACCAGTCTGTATGGAGTAAAGTAATGATGAATGGAGTATTGCAATGATGTAATGAATAAAAATTCGTGTAAATTCAAATAGAATAAAACACAAACTCTCACAAGGCGTTTCAACGACAATGTCGCCATCTTCAACGATGCACCAGCTGCAATAATCAAACTGTAACTTTGATAGCTATGCAGATTTAGTTTGATAATTTTAGCTCGTGCGTCGCTGAAGATGACGACATTTTCGTTGAAACGCGTACGTATTAGCTGTGAGATTTTGTGTTCAAGGTTTTCCCAGAAGTTATCCATCCGTACAGAAATAACCTCAAGGAATTCCATTCTTGCAGTTTCTTAGTTGTCTTTATTATTGGTTTGTGTGATGTTCGAAGCAGACCCATCACCGGTCACGTTGGCCGGCATATTAAGGCTTCGACAATTAGAGCGTCTAGCGGTCGCTGCTTGTACGTGATGGTGATCGGGCGCATCGATGTATGTGTGTTTATACATCGATGATCGGGCGTGGTGCAGATAAACAAGAAAATAAAATGTTTTAGTTTTACTAGCTGTTCCTGCGATATTATCTACGCATCCTTCCAAAATTGTACCAGTCTTTACCGCGGCAATAAATTAGTGAATTTTGCAGGACAGCATAAACCCGGTGTGTTTAAAAAATACGTTGAGACGATCATCGTGAGTACATAGCCATCCAGCAAAATAATCCTTATTATGGATATGGAGCTCGCTAATGACAAGCAAGTAGGAGTTATATTTTTGTAAAGTTGGCTTTCCATATTAAAACTTGTTTTTCCTACAGTTGTATTTTTTAATGTTTCGGTACCTTTTTTTATATCCAAACTTAATGAAATTGTCAACAATGAATATTTTTATGCTCCTTAGGCTACTATAAATATATACATCTTTATAATATTCTTCTAAAAAAATTATTATAGCACTTTTTACAGTTATTTGTACAACCTTTTAAAGCATGTTAATACAAAAACTCATAAAACTAAATTTAATCAATTTACTGCAACAATAATTTTTATTATTGTCGAAAAAAGGAACGATAAAACAAAGAATAAAAGTTTCACGAAGGTATCTCTAATACTTTTTGAAAAATAGTTGGTTTAAGGCTCGGCAGACCCATCCACCATCTTGAATTTTAACTCGCATAAGAGCATTGTTAAACGGGTTATAAGATTGCTGGAGTAATAATGATTACAAAATTATTCTGAATGTGTCATTTTAAAGATTAGGACAGTCCGAATGCGGATATCTTTTATTTTTTTAAATTTGTTTAAGCTTTGATTTAACTCAAAATCAAAATTTGCGATTTTTTTTCTTATTCAATAATGCAAATATCAAAAATGTAAAAAGATCACCACATTTGAAGTTTAATTATCTTTCAAATAAAAGTAATTTCAATAATGTTTGATAATTTATGACGGATAAATTCACGTTATTGTGGAAGCTTGTACGCGCCGAATTTGTGTTTCTACTCGAGTGTTTAGCCTGCACTCTGGTGGTTATCACATCAACTTGTTGCTCGCGGAGGAATACATCCGTTAATGTCCAATGTAAGAGAGAAAACTGGGTTTATAACACATACTGTCATACGTTGTCACGCATGCACATTTCAGTACATCCAGGGTTACGTCGGTAACCCTCTATTTTCCGTTTTTAGAAGCTGCCCTATATTTGCTAGTGGAAGAATGAAAACTAACAAACTAAATGGTAGTAGTGTACAGCTTTGCCACTTGGAGGACTGCGGTCTACTCGGAAATATCTTTTCATTCCTGCCAAGCCTTAACATGGGCGGCATACCGATGATCTGGTCCTCTAAATGTATCTATATATATATAAAAGCCAAAACCCACTGACTCACTGACTCACTCATCACGATTTCTCAAAAACTACCTAACGGATTGAAATGAAATTTGGTATGTAGCTTCCTCTAGGGCCATAGGTGCTCACTAAGAAAGGGTTTATAGAAATTCGAAATTTTAGGGGGGGTGTGGGGGGATCAAATTTATTAAAAAATGATTTCTTCAAAACTATTTAACAGATTGGCATGAAATTTAGTATGTAGCTTCCTCTAGGGCCATAGGTGCTTACTAAGAAAGGGTTTGGAGAAATTCGAAATTTTAGGTCGGTGGTCGCGCTGGAGCGTTGTACTAAAGCATAGTATGCAGACAGCTTTTTTGTATACGGCCGAGTGCTGTGCATTTACTCGAGTGGTATTTACTCATAAAACAGGCAGACTTGTGTGTAATCTTTAATATATACTGGAAAATACAATTCTGTGCCCAACAGGGTCAAACTATAGTGTGGGGTGGGTAATTTTTAAACAGATATACAAAATACATCTCATCTAACATGGTATTTACACAGCTCAAATACCACAGCTGGAAGAAACATCATTTACAAGCCATTCATAGCGAAATAGCAACGTTTGAGTGCTATAATCTACTTTCCAAAAGAGCTATCATCTGGAGGTCTGGTATTTCACTTCCTCTCCGGCAGGAAGCGTTGGTGTCATCGACGTGCCCTTATTGAAACAATCGCGTCTGTTGAATTAGCAATGATGTAGAGAGAGGGAGCAGGGGAAAGGTCAAGTCTTTCATCTGTTTATCAGGCATGCGCAGTCGTGCCGTGTGACGTCATGAATAGGCCTAACCTATTATACATCTATCAAACTAAAACACGAGTCTCAACTACTACCGAATTTCCTTCACTTGTTAATTTTCAGAGTATAACTAGTAGTTCTGTGAACAGTAGACCTCGCTCGTTGAAATAATAAATATGGTTTTGAGCTTAGGTTAAAGGTAGTGTGCCAGTAAGGAAGTAAGCAGAAGGTTTAGCCAGTGAATTATTATTTTACAATTCCCGCGATTCCGGGGTTTCTAGTTCTCGTTTTTTTCTTTTCTTGAGCTTTAACTGCTAAAGATTTTCTTTTAGGGGGCATTGTGTTTTATTTAGGTTAATCGTAAGGTAGCTAAAAATATCGCGTTATTGAGGGAAAACATAGAATAAAATATTTACATACTTAAAATAAAACTAACAATGTATTTACAGTTCCATTTTCCAATATTATAAATAATGAAAACAAACGATGTTAAAGGCGCGGCCACACTAGCGTGGACGGTCGCTACGCCTCGGATTAAAGACGTGAGCCGCGGACGTCCGTCGCTAGGTGTTGGCCACACTGGAGATACGAAATGAGAAATGTAGCTAGCCAGTAGTCTTCAGGATGTCATCGCGTCTAGTGCGTGGTTGGGCATCATCTCTGCATGTACGTTGGGTTGACGATTCTTCTAGTGATGAAGAGTTACTTCTCCTTTCCTTATTAAGCAATAATTTAATTGCTACTTACAATCTTGTTTTAGAAGCACAGCGATTTCTTGCCACGCCAACTCTTTACTGTCAATATTACGGTATTCTTCACTAGATATATCGTATAGACACTTATATTTTAGAACAGATTCTATTAACTGATCCATACCAAGACTCTTACAACTAAAACAAACTAACCTCAAAGCAACACTGCACTATCAGCTAGGATAAACAACACAATCACCAGACCGATCGGAGCGGACGTATCTCCGAGATACATTCCTTGGCCGGTGCGCGCTACTTCCACGTGATACGTCCGTCGCCGTCCTCATCAGTGTGGCCACCCTTTTGACGAAGCTATGTAACTCAAACGGAAAGATACATTTTTGGGGAGGCAGGGCGTCGCTAGCGTCCAGAGCATAGCGATAGTCCGCGCTAGTGTGGCCGCGCCTTAAAGCGTCGTGATAGTGATCTCAACCCATGTACCAACACTTTCCATGCTGTCCAACGGTCATTTTTTTTTATGTCCTTAATCGCCGCTAGATTTCATTTGTTTCATATCATTTTGTAATTCAAGTAAAGCTAAGTCAAATAATTTTATGAAATAATAATTTACAAATATACAGTTCAATTCTTTGATTTATTCTCTACATTTTCTTATAATAATATGTCATTTTTGGGCAAAGGATATATTCCTATTCAAAATAGGCCTAGTTTTGTTAGCAGTCTTGTAGAAGGAACATAAAAACTAGTGTTTTCAAAATAAGAAATTTGAAATTGATAAATGTTTTTATACAGTTCTGTTTAGAACTAAATTACGAAACTTTTTACATTTATGGAAAAAACTGCAACAAATTTTTACTACTTTTTATGTAGGCCTAAAGTTGAACTTGTTCCTTTCGTTGCTGAACATGCTTGTTTCTTGAGCTAATAACTTTGTTAATGTTACTTCAATCATTTTTTTTACTGGCATATATGAATTCTTTGAACCTTTATCTACAAAAAAGCTATGGAACACTTTTGAAGTGTTTAGAATAAACGTACAAAAACATGGTTAAAATACAAAAACTTGGATGATGTTTAACAAATTTGAAGTTTACAGCCATTTTGTGAGCTTACCGTTAGAGATACGGGAAAAAATCAAGAATACAACTTTCTGAAGTGCAAAGCGAGTTTTCCGCTGTGAGCGGAACGAAGTAGCGCATGCACCGTGGCTGGAGTCTTAGATGCAAACAAATATTACAAATATATTTCTTACACGCAGGCAGCTATTCCCAAATAGTTGGTTGAAACCCTAGAACATAAATTTTGAAAATCTGCTCAACTCACGTCAGCGGTTCAGCTGCGTGATCGGATTATTTTTTTCCTTATAATGTTCCTAACCCAAAAAAGAAAAGCTAATGCAAAAATAAACAAAATAATATTCATGTAAAAATTAGCTGACCCATGCTAATATTTCGCAAGTTAGGAGTAGGCCTACTTACCTGATTTAATACGTCGATTTAGTTCAGTTAATTAAGTTTATTTATTTACATCTATATATATATAAATGAATTGCTGTTCGTTAGTCTCGCTAAAACTTGAAAACGGCCGGACCGATTTGGCTATTTTTGGTCTTAAAATGTTTGTAGTAGTTCATAGAAGGTTTATACGTAAAGAAAAGTTTGAAAAGTTTCCCGAAAAAGTTTCAAATTTGGAAGAAACTGAACAACATTTATTGTATGAACTCAAAACCATAGCTCACAAAAACAGCTGTTCGTATAAAAAGCTTATGTTTGTTTAGATGTATTACCATAGCAACATTACTTAGCAAATTTATAATCACTTTAATACTCTTCAAAACCAACAGCTTTTTAAGGTTAGATTGAAAAATTATAAACAAACAAAAATAAAAATGCTTACAGAATTATAATTTAAATCAAACATTGGTTATTAAATATCTATATAGGCCTACTTAGAGATATGCTGCTTAAAATATTGTTTATATAAAATATATCATAATTATGAAGTTTTTAATACTTTTCAAAACATATTTTAGCTATCAATAATAATAATAACAAACAAATTATTTGACACCATGCATAACCATAAACATACACGAGTTTAAACATAACTAAACAAACCATTTGAATTAAACTAAATGCCATTAAATTATAAATAAAACATAAGATATCTTTTTAGAAGGTTCCATCGGGGGTTGGCGTGCGGAGCACGCAGGGGTCTCCCCTAGTTGGTTTATAAATAACAGTTTAAAACACATTTATATGGAATGTAAACAATCAAACTAAACAGCTGTCATGTTAGTTAATCAGATTGTTAATAGATGGCGCCTTTCATTAGGAACCATATGAAGTATAATATAAAAGTTTTTAAATACTTTTTGCATTGAAAACATGAATTTTAAGCTGTTTGTCTATTTTTCGTCAATAGCGGGGAACATAAGCTTTAAAATGTTGCTTGAATAATGAATTTTGATAAAGAATTAAGGGGACTTGCCACGGGAAAAAAAAATTTGTTCGCATTTGTTTTTTATTATTGATTATTATTTTTTACAATGTGCTGAATAACGTGATATTTTTTAATTTTTTTTAGTTCAATTAGAAGTTGGTGAAAAAGATTATTGTTTTTACCCATACACTCTGGTATTCATGAAAAATGTTGGTTTTGAATGGCTAAACGCTCGAAAGGAGTTCATTTATTATCATACATTACATTTTATGAAGTAAAGTTTTCTCACGATGGCTACTCTGTGTTTCTGTTTAGTGCCTGCGAAAAAAAATAGTTTGACATTTTGACATCAGCTGTTGTTTGTTGTTGCTAGCCCAGGTCGTTACTGAGCAAACCTCTACGACTTTGATGTGCTACCGCTTTTTTCTATATCATTTTTTTTTCAAATTGCGTAACCTAATTCAGTTTTTTATCTTCATGTTTGTTGAAAATGTGTTGCTTAGATGCAAAAAAAAAAAAAATAGGCCTACAACTCTGTGGACACTAACTCTGTTATAAATAGCAAACAAGTTTTATACTTTGCACATCTGTAGGCCTATATAGACTATATTTAGTCTAAGCATAGGCCTAAAACTATGCTAGTTGCATCAAGTGCTCATATCTTGCTAATAAATTTACTGTTATTGTTTATAAATCAATAATCTACTGTCATAAGTGTCATAGTGGTATAAACTGTAAGGACAATCATGAAATCATGGATATTTTCAGTTTTTCTCCTTTTACCGAAAATTAGGTTTTTTGGACTTTGATGTAACTTTTCT
Source organism: Philaenus spumarius (assembly GCA_018207615.1). Classification (NCBI taxonomy): domain Eukaryota; kingdom Metazoa; phylum Arthropoda; class Insecta; order Hemiptera; family Aphrophoridae; genus Philaenus; species Philaenus spumarius. Next base: position 123,536 of record JAGFPH010001912.1, read on the forward strand.
CAGCATCTAATAAAGATATTGATGCAAAATTTGTTGTGCTTTCTAAACTGTAAGGACAATCATGAAATCATGATATTTTCAGTTTTTCTCCTTTTACCGAAAATTAGGTTTTTTGAACTTTGATGTAACTTTTCTCAGCATCTAATAAAGATATTGATGCAAAATTTGTTGTGCCTTCTTACAACATGATCTTCTAGTGCGTTACATGAGAGTTTAAAAACATGCCTCTTACTTTGCTACAAAAAAAATATTTTATGAAAATTTTAACCGATAAATTACAAATTATTTTTGAAATGATAAAAAAATACTTAGAAATGAAATTTTACAAAAATGTCATGAAGCGCACTAGGAAAAAGTATGATTAAAAAAAGTTAAAAAATGTATTGCCCTAAGTCTTATGGTTCTTGAGAAAATGTGCATATAGTTAACATGGAGTAACTTAGGCGTGGCAAGTCCCCTTAAGGAAGATATCGCTTAGCTACAAAAAAACACCTTTGAGAAATAATATATATACGAATGGTTAAAGAAAAGTTAGGCATCTCTGTGTGGATATCCTGTAATTTGAAGCGATTATATTTAAAACTGCAACGATAAAACTAAGACCAAATAACTCTGTTATAACAACGGTTAAATTGTTTACATCTGAACTCTCTCCTAGATTTCTTTCTAATGGACGCAATAAATATAGAAAATGGCAGTTCTTACGTTGATAAATATACTCGAGTTGTAAATGCACTTAACGTTTAATGAAGTCAGCTGTGCCGGACAATCAGCTGGTGGAAAGGTCAGCTGTTATGAATGTAGGCCGTCATTACTAGAGAGCGCTGTTTAGTTTAGCTCATCTCCATGTTCCATGTCCTGTCCCGACACGACTATTAAGTTTAATTCTCAATCGACTAGCTGCTGTTCTACCCGGCTTCGTCTTTGTTGAAATAAGGAACCTTTATCAGTGTATTATTAATTCAAATTTATAGTATTTCGCGTAACCCATCACGGCGTTATGACGAACTCCGTACGTCACCCTAATGCTATTCTGTCGTTTCTTTACGTTCTGTACTGTTCATTTCATCCTATCTTCATCTAATCTATCTATATATATAAAAGCCAAATCCACTGACCCACTGATCACGATTTCTCAAAAACTACTGAACGGATTGGAACGAAATTTGGTATGTAGTTTCCTCTAGGGCCATAGGTGCTTACTAAGAAAGGTTTTCAAAAAATTCGAAATTTTAGGGTGGTTTAGGGAGGGCTAAGTTACTAAATCACGATTTTTCTAAAACTACTGAACGGATTGGAATGATATTTGGTATGTAGCTTCGTCTAGGGCCGTAGGTGATGATAAGAAAAAGTTTTAAAAAATTGGAAATTTTAGGGGGGGGGGTTTGGGAGCGGTCAAAGTTATTAAATCAGATTTCTCTAAAACTACTGAACGGATTGCAATGAAATTTGGTATGTAGCTTCGTCTAGGGCCGTAGGTGCTCTCTAAGAAAGGTTTTTTTTAAAAAAAATTGAAAACTTAGGGGGTGTTTGGGGGGTCAAATATACTAAATCACGATTTCTCTAAAACTACTTAACGGATTGGAATGAAATTTGGTATGTAGCTTCCTCTAGGGCAATAGGTGCTCACTAAGAAAGGATTTTTTAAAAATTCTAAATTTTAGGGGAGGTTTGGGTGGGTCAAAGTTACTAAAAAAAACCACCGAATGGATTGGAATGAAATTTAGTATGTAGCTTCCTCTAGGACCCTAGGTGCTCACTAAGAAAAGGTTTAAAAAATTTAGATATTTTAGGGGGGTTTTGGAGGGGTCAAAGTTATTAAATCCCGATTTTTCTAAAACTACTGAATGGATTGGAATGAAATATGGTATGTAGCTTCATCTACGGTCGTAGGTGCTCTCTAAGAAAGGTTTTCAAAAAATCGAAAACTTAGGTTGGTTTGGATTGTCAAATTTACTAAATCATGATTTCTCTAAAACTACTGAACGAATTGGAATGAAATTTGATGTGTAGCTTCGTCTAGGGACGTAGGTGCTCTCTAAGAAAGGTTTTTTAAAAAAATTGAAAACTTAGGGGGGGGGGGGGGTTTGGGAGCGGTCAAAGTTATTAAATCAAGATTTCTCTAAAAATAATGAACGGATTGCAATGAAATTTGGTATGTAGCTTCGTCTAGGGCCGTAGGTGTTCTCTAAGAAAGGTTTTTAAAAATACGTGCAATTACGTGTAGTTTGTAGAACGGAATAATAAACTGCCCAGATGGGCGTAATCCTGTGCGATTTGCACACAATGAGGAAAATATACAGGGTGATTCAGAACTATGCGGCAATCTCTCGGAAGCTCATTCTATAGCTAAAAATAAGAAAAACAGTTCATATAAACGTAGGAACGAAAACGCTTCGTTTCCCAGATATCCGCCAATTTGTTTTTTGTACAATATAATTCATATCTAGAGAAATGTTTGACTGATTGACTTCAAATTTCGCATGTAGTTTAACCCAACAATGATATATCTCAAGAAAAATAAGAGATTAAATCCAATTATGCGTTTCAAAATGGCGGCTGTTTGAACATGTTAAACCTAGATTACTGAAAAACCGAACATTTTAACAAAAAATGACAATTCACTTTTTATGTAGCCCTTTTAATTCCTTATCGGGGGGTGTAACTGCCAAAACAATTGGATGAAGGATAGCAAATGTACATACAATATTGTTGTGTTTACTGTGTTTGTATAGGTTGCCGGGTTGAACAACAATTATTACACATACCTTAACTATTCTTCATCCGATTTTTTTAACTGTGAGACCATCCGATATGGAATCAAAAGGGCTACAAAAATTGTGTCCTGACATTTTTCGTTAAAATGTACGTATTTTGAGTAATTTAGGTTTGAAATTTTCAAACAGCCGGTCTTTTGAAACGCATGATTTTATATAATTGTTTAACTTTTTCATGTAGAATGAGCTCCCGAAGTTTCTGCATATCTTCGTGAATCACCCTGTATAACGGATTGCGTTAAAAATTATCATGTCGAGCTGAGTCAATCTACGATTAAAACAAAAACTATAAATCTACTAAGTATTTAGGTTATCTGCACTAGTTATCTTGGCCAAACTATCATAAACCAAGATGATATAATTTATGTTGGAAGACAAAGAGGGAACGAATAATACACAGGGTGTCACAAAACACCTTAGCAGGCTATACAGGATCGGATTGTACACTTTGAAATAAATAAAAAATATTCAGTAACGTTTTTCTAATTCTGTTCAGTTTAGTAGCATATGCTATTTTTTTTACACAAACTCACTGTAACTCCAGAAATAGATAAGATATTGAGTTCAAATTTGGTATATGCATTTTGTATGTTACGATTTACAAGTGTACTAATCAAATTTGTTTTGTTTTAATAATTTTTTAAATGGCGGCCGTTACAAATTTTTATAGTGAATCTTGAACGCTGTTAACGTAACAAAAAAATGTACAAGTGACAAAACATTTTTATTTTTTAACTGCTTGGCTTTTTTGTCGTTTATAACAGTTATTTACAAAAATACTGAAAACATAATTCTTGGTAATTGTCTACAACATGTAAAATTAGCCTAAACCAACATTTCAGAGCAATGGATTTTATCTGAAATAACTAATGAGCTTGACTTGTGAGAAAGTAACTAGATAAAATAAAACCTGATCACAAAATCTCACAATAAATATATTTATTGTGACATTTTGTGTTCAGGTTTTATTTTATCTGGATTTTATCTTATTTATTAAAACTATAAGAATTAAAATAATGTTAACCTTCGACCTACTGAAACGACAAACTAAACGGAAAACGCTTTTATTAATTTGTTAGTCCTTATCGTAAAGAAATGTTGAACGGCCAAGATCAACTTTTACGAAAACAATAGAGGTCTTGAGTTGCATTTACCGAGGGCTGAGCACTGCCGCGTCTCCAAGGAATGATGGAAGGTGATGCAAAGAATGTTAGTCGGAAACGGACCAAAACGGAAGCAACCTTGAGCTGTAACACGGGTATTAGCATGTACTTATGGTTAGGTTAGGAACAGGACTCGATCACCTCGGCTCCATTGCGCATGTCAGGTGTCAGGTTAATGATACAGCTGGATTTGGTATATTTACTTTTAATCATATGACATGCTGATCGTAGACAGGCTGTCTCAGACCTCTCTACCGATAAATACAATATACAATTATTGAAACGTCCGTAAGTCCCTAGTTTTTTTTTTTGCTTAGTTCAGCATTTTGTTTTGTTCAGTTGAAAAATTTTATCTCTAAAACGGATTGATAGAATAAGTTGAAATTTTGCATGGGGTTTTATAACAACAAAATGACTAAAAAGGGGTTTTCCAACCACACAATTATTAATGGCGGTCGTTTTGAAATTTTTGATTTTCAATACCTCGAAAACCATAAGGTATTTCATGAATGTTACATAGAAAATGTAAACCCACGAATTTCGGTTACTACAGTCTAAGGGATTCAAATGTGGTTCAATAACGATGCATTTCACTAACCTCCTACAGGCTAGAGAGCATAATTCAAAGCTAGCTTATATCAAAGCCCACTAAAGAATACCGTTGAGGAACGGGCTTGTGTACACCGAGACCTTGAACGCTCCAATCGCCTTAGTGCGACGTTGTCACGTTCTTCCCACGTTTCTAACTGAACGCGGCTGACTCAACGCATAATTCTTTAAACTGTGCGCTTAAGCCTCGAACGGTACATACCAGGAGTGTTCGAGAGTAGTAGATATGGCAACGCTGCTCGCCCATCCTATTGGCCGACACGCAACGGTATTCTTTAGTGGTCTTTAATATAGATGGCTCGCTTTGCAAAGATACGGTGCTGTACGATAGGGTTCGAATCCAGCTGTTGACGAAGTTTTTTCCGTGTATTAAGCGGCTCCTGTTTATCTGAATCAATTATTAACTGAACTGAGCTTGTGTAGTTAAGGTTTTCGTCTTGGTCTTCAGTTTTTTCTTGAGCCAGTTATAACATTTGTTGAACATGCAAAAAGCGTGGTACGAGAAAATTATCACTATGCACAAACAATGAGAATGAAAACTCAAAATTGTGCACAACCAAAACGTAACGTCAATACTCGATACCTGAGAATCTCTCGCAGATCTGGTTTTCCACGAAAATCGTCTCCATTGAGGCCAAGACAGCATCTAAACAATGAATAAAAACTCGGCTCTAGATGAAATCCGCACCCCTGCTATTTCTGTTCCGAATTACGAGTGATTTTCTTTGAAAACGAGAGAAAATTTCACGGCACGAGTTTTCCCCGAGTTATCAATATATTGGTAAATCAATTTTAAAAACACATAAACACTCATCGATGATTCAGGGTCAGCGCATGGTGGTTCTTCGAGGGCCTAACGACCTTCTTCATGCTTCTCTTGATCTACTAAAAATAACAGTTCATTAAAGTAAAAGAGTGACGGCACGTATATTTAAAACAGATCACCACTCTCTTAAAAAACAGATCACCACTCTCCTAAAAACAGATCACCACTCTTTTAAAAACAGATCACCACTCTCTTAA
>JAGFPH010001912.1:129117-149836 GCA_018207615.1 Philaenus spumarius
TAATAATTTCTATGCCTTGAGTTAGTTTCCGTTTGATTTGTATCTTTTATTTTCCTTCATGACTATGCCACTTGTTTATAATATTTTATGTGACCATAAAACCAAAAATATTCCCCTCTTACAGTCCTAATGCCATTAAATTAATTGTCCATGTTTGTTTGCTTCCAGATCTAAACCGTGTACCAGCAAGCAGCACTATCGGGGGCGGCAAAGTAGGGGTAGAAACGCCGCGCCGCCCCCAAGCACTGCCCTCTCTGCCCCCTCTGCAGAAACAGGCGTCCGTCAGTCTAGACGTCGCGACTGCGGAGTTGAGACAAGCCGCGTTGGGCGTCCAAGCGTTGGGTGTGCTGGTCAACTACCTGGTATTTAATGTAAGTAGACAGTTCAAAGTAAGTTTTGTAATGGGCGTTGGCGACGAAATCGTGTCGTTGACAATGAAATTGTGCCGCAAAAATAAGTTTGATCTTGTTGTTTATTGTCAGAGCAAATAAACTGCGTGCTCAAGTTTAGAGCCTTGTTCACGTGGCACAACCAGTTTCACGGCGTTTTTAAACTTAAAAAGTTGTAAGATCTCTTGGATTGTTCTTAAAGTCTGTGTGCTTTTGTTTTTTCCTCATAATTGAAAGAAATCGGCGTCAACTCCGTTCAATAAAAGGTTTAATACAAAAGTGTTTATTTTTAACGCACTTTTTGGAGCCACTTTTCAAACAATATTGTTCATATTTTTAAGGACACACGTAACAAATACAAAGCTTTACAAATAATCGAAATACTAGATTACTAGATTCATATTTCAACGTCGCGGCTTGCGATTCAAGCAGGCTGTGGCGCTACTAGCCAACCTACAAAAGTCATCACATGCACTTGTGTATCGGGCTGTGTACAGAGTAGCGAAGAAGTAAGTTTTGTCTTATACGTCATATTTGAAAAAAATCGACCGCAACTCTTTTCAATAAAAGGTTTTATTAAGTAAACATTGATTATGTTTAATGCGTTTTTGGGGATTTCAAACAAGAATTTCCATATTTTAAGCTCACAGGTAAAAGAAATCAAAGCCTTCTTATTAATATAAAGTTATTTCCCTGATTATTCATTTGTAGATAGAATCTGAAACTTGAGATTACGAAAGCACGTTTCAACGATCTCGCGGCTTGCGATCTGAGTCGGCTGTGGCGCTACTAGCCAACCTATAAAAGTTCTGTGTACTCACACTAGCAATTCCTTCTGTTTTTTATTTGATTGTGCTCAGAGTAGGGCAATTAGCAGACGCTAAGATTTATGTTTTCAGTCCATTATCGCCTGTCCCCGCTCCACCCCCGCTACCACAAGGTCACTGACTGTACTCGGATCAATTTTATTGAAATCACACTGCAGTACACTTAAGAGTTTTTCCCAGGCTGAAGCAGAGCCTGTACTGAATGTCACCGGGAAAGTTACCACCAGTAAAACTTCGTCCGTTTGTACGCATTGCTGAGAGCAGTGGGCTATGTCATTGAAATACATCAAACTAATACACACTAACGGACGTTGTTTACTGTTATCTCCATAGTTTTGGCAGTTGTGCCATGACTTTTTTTATAAATGAATTGTTTTTGAGTTATTGCCGTTTAAAATATTCAAATTGCCGCCATTTTGAAACCGTTTTTTTGAATAAGTTGATTATTTTTTTCAAACTAGGTCCTTACGATGAGCTACGTGCAAAATTCAAAACAAATCTGTTCTGGACGTTTAAGAATCACGTACAGTAGAATCTGGACAGTAGAACTCCAGTTATCCGAATCAATTTTGATCGGACCACATTCGGAAAATCAAAAATTCGGATAATTGGATTTTTCCGAAAAAGGGTCTACAGTATTTCAATCTTTTCGGGATTAGTTTCGAGTTTACGCGACTGGAGTAAACTATCCGCCCATACCACGGTCGCGTATACACGTTTTATAAATTTTAACGTTTGAGTACTGTCATCGCGTTAACGCGTTCACTGCTAAGGACGCACGTGTGAGCTGGACACTGAACACTATGAGAAACGGCGGACGCACAGAGCATTGCACGCCAACCCCCGTATTAAGAGTATTTTCAATACACAGTGCATTGCGTGCTTCGCACGCCAACCTCCGCATTGGGAGTATTTTCAATACACAATGCATTGCGTGCTTCGCACGCCAACCCCCGTATTGGGAGAATTTTCAATACACAGAGTGTGCGTGCTTCGCTCGCCAATTTTAAGCCTATGTGAATAGCGCGCGTAGACAGAGGCATTATTTTGCAAATCGCAGTACGTTGCCGTCTTAATTTGTTTTTCTGAAATTCTGAAAGCGATTCGGATAATCAGCGATTCGGATAGTTGGAGTTCGGATAATTGGAGTTTTACTGTATAAATTATTTATAAAAAACAAAATGGCGGTTGGCTGGTAAAACTTGCGTTTCCGGACATATGTCTATAGGAAGTTATGACCCTCCGCGCATTACATTATCACCTTGTTTTACTAGCGAATTCCATAGGAAAGATGAGCAATTGCAGCGACCCATATGGTGAGCACCGATCATGGTCCCCAGAACACGTTTTGGGGTGTCATTAGAAATTATATATAGGCTATATCTTATCTTATTAAACGAGCAATTCTTATATATTTGTTTATAAACTTATTTCGAGGATCTCGCTAACGGTTCTAACGATTTTGATGAAAATTTGCATATAGGGGTTTTTTGACGTAAGGAATCGAATTCGCTAGGTCTTTGTCTGCAAAAATGCACATAAACTCGGAAAAATGAGCATACAATTTAAACTCTGAACTTTTTTTATTTACCACCTTTGTGAAGTCACTAAGTATAGGCGAATAGAAAATATACAAGAATTGCTCGTTTAATAAGATAAGATTTAACAAACAAAAATCATTGACAATGTATTAGGTGGTATAATTTTCAATAATTATAATTTCACCACCAAATAACTAACACATTATAATTCAAACACCAAACGTAACTGAAACATTATTTTTGTGCTGTTATTAACCGTTCTGAAAACCTGTTCACCTGTTTCTGCATTCTTTGCATTTCTATAAAGGTAATATAAATTATCTAATGATTACAATTATTATTTGTTATAAATACATAAACAATATCAAATATGGCCCATTCGTTAGATAGGATACACAACCTAAATGTACCTATAGAGGTTTTTGGATGTCAGGATTCTAATGCGCTAGGTTTTATATTTACAAAAACAAATTATAATAAAATGTTTGAACTAATTACACTCATGTTTTTTAAAATTTAAATAAACATATCATATGTACGTAAGATCGAAAAATATTCTTATTTATTTTAATCAGTATGCAATTCGTATCCTTATATATAATTCTGTAAGCGAAATTTTAGATTCAAAATTGTGGGAATTTGGTAAATCGGAGAATGATGGGAGGGGTATCAAATTAAAGGTATCGATCCAAGGAACGAGGTAAAAATATAAGTTTTTTCTAAAATTAAAAACTAAGGTGTTTTTGAGGTCCCCAAAAAACGAAAATCCCCATAAGAAATACATGAGAATTTAAAAACGTCTGCTTTGTTTACATTAAAACATTTGGTATTAAATAAATAAATTAAAAACATAAAACAGCTGTTCTGTAAAATAATATGACAGTTAATGTAAATTATATTTTTAATGAAATCTGCTACTTATTAACCTATAAAAGATACACGTTGACACACTCATAGAAGAGAAACCTTATAAATGTATGGCTGTTCTATTAACTTTTTATACACCTATACGAATATTATAAAGAAGTAAAGTTTGTTTTGTTTGTTTGTATGCAGGGGGTAATCTCTGGCACTACTGAACCGATTAAAAAAATAGTTTTACTAATAAAAAGCTACACTATCCCTGAGTAACATAGGCTACAATTCATTTTGACAAACCCTTTTTTTTTATTTCAATATTTGAAATTTAGTCGGAAAAAATTCTTAGGTTAGGCCTACAATGATAAACCAACACATGTATTACTATAGCAGCCAATTGAATAAAATAACAGACAATAATATAGCTGTTTGTTCCAATATTTCCATTAACAGCTGATTTAAAAATTTGAAGCAATTGTTTTTTTATTTCTAGTTTTTAGGTTAGGGTTTTAAAGTGTAGACCTTAGCCTTGCTGGTTCTTTTAACCATTATTATAACTGCTGTTATCAAATATAAGAAATAATTTGATTTGAACATTTATCCTTATTTAACATATTAGTTTTGAGGTTATATAATTAATCGTACAACTTTATTATCAAACATTTGTTTTAGAAAGTTCCATTGGGGGTTGGCGTGCGGAGCACGCAAGAGTTCCCCTAGTTTACATACATTTTCCTAAAAAAAAATGGAAAAAAAAAGTACTGAGCGATGCTTGGTCGCCCAGGTACTATATGTAAACACTCTAACGGCAGTATTTTAAGTCCAATTTGGTATACACGTTAGTTGTCTACGTCGCTCGAACGAGTTAGTTAGCCGAAAAAATCCAACAACCGAAAGCACGTTTTTTGACTGGAAGTGACTATTTTTTTAGATTTTTCGTACTATAATAACACTTTTTGAGCGTTTTAACTAAAAAAAATAAATTTAGGATATTATTCTGCACATTTTGTTTTTTTACGCGATTGTATTGCTCGCTTGGTTCCCCCAAAATCGATCAAAACGAAAAATAGCATAAAAGTACATGGTTCAAATCATCCTGATCTGAGGCTGACAGCCGAGATTTTACGCTGCGAGCGAAGCGAAGCAGTCCATAACCCGAGGCCGCAAGTACGAGGAGCAAAGCGAGTTTTTCTGCTGCGAGTGGAACGAAGCAGCGCATGAGTGGAGGCTTAGATGCAAACAAATTCTACTAATGTATTTCGTACACCAGGCAACTATTCAACTATTGGCCTTTGTGAGTAGACCAATTTACCAAATAGTTGTTTGAAACCCTAAAATCATATAAATTTAATTTTGGAAATTCGCTCAACTCACGTCAGCGATTCAGCTGCGTGGTCTTATTTACCGTTTGTTGAGATTTTGTAAATTTCATTTTCTCTTAGCTTTAAACATTAATTAATTAAAATGAATGAATGAACTATTATACTGATTATACAATATTAAAAAAGAAATTAATTTAGGCCTAAATAGTTAATGCAATAACTACATTTCCAAAAGACTGACAATTATTGAACTAACTCTTGTTAGGGTTTTATTGCCGTTGCAATATTAAATTTACTGTTACACAATTGTGCGAACATGGGGCTACCCTAGTTGCTGTTATAACCTAAAAACACAACAACAATTAAAATATTGGAACGCATGTTGCCATTCTATTGCCCTTGGTTTATTTTTACTCCAAACTTGACATCAATACAGATCTATTAATACTTTTAGCATATTATTGGTCTAATGGTGTGGTAGGAACTGCAGTGTAGGCGTAGTGAGAGAGAGAGATTAAATCTTTTCTAGTAAAACACAGGGTGTCAAATAAGTGAATAGCGTTTACAAAATGAACACTTATTGATAAAGACTTTAACTTTCTGTACATGGGTACAGATCCGGATACAGAGTAATATTGAAACTCATTTCCCCTTTATAATATCAACTAGCTGACTCGTGCGAATATTTCGCAAAATAGGAGTAGGCATAGTTACCTGATTTAATTAAGTAAATTTCGTTCAGAACGATTGAGTCCCATAAAAAAAGTAAGAGACACATCTAAAAATAAAATTTCCATCACCAATTATACGTTTTGCCTCCAGAACTATAAACAGAAAAACATAATTAAACAACAGCAAAATTAAACATAACCTACTTCAATAAAGTACATTTTAAGCAACAGCAAAATTAAACATAACCTACTTCAATAAAGTAAATTACAACAAAAACAAACCATGTTATGATAATAAAACATGTGCTGTTGTAATCAGCTGATCTGTGCTATTATATCTGTCCAATAGAACTCGAGAGATAAGAAAACATGTTCTGTTATAATCAGCTCTTCTGTGCTATTATATTCAGTTGATCAGTAAAAACAGTGTTAATGAATAAAAAAAAATTTTAAATTCCATTTTAAAAATATTAAATGAATGAATAGTAAAATTTTAAGGCAAATATAGGGTTAATGACCTTTCATTTAACACAAATCGCATGTCAATCAGTCCAATAGAACTCCAGATATCACTCGGAATAGGCTTAAAACTTTATCCCATGTTAAATTGCCGTAAGAGATTTTAGTTTCCGTTTTTAGAAAATTTAGTGGGGTAATAGCTGAAATCCAAGCTACCTTTAATTTGGTACCAATTTCGTGTATATCGGTCCAGTAAAACTCGAGATCTCGCTCGGATTACAAAAAATCTTTTCAAATTAATATAATATATGACTGCATATCAGTAAGACGATAAGTGCCAATGTTAAAAATTGAGACCAGGGAAGCAGGTATAAAAGTGTGTTTGCGCCATCGGCCGGTAGGATTCGACGGTCACGGTCACATGACAGGCGGACCTCTCTGTCTCTCATCCTCTTTCCATCCTTGTCCTACACTTGGCCGGCAAAACGCGCCCTGGGAGCTCCTAACGACCGATGGCGCAAACTCACTTTTATATCCAATTTCCTGGTTTTAATCCTACGCATTTAAAGTGTTCGTCTTAGTAATATGTAGTCATTGATAATATCGAAATGAAAGGAGTGTTGTTTAAAAGAGGAAAGTCCAATTGTCAAAACAGTTTGAGCGATTTAAAATCGTGCCTCTGGGTTCTGAAAATACAAGAGGCTATTAAAGCTTTCCCTTTTTTGGATGGTGCGTTATAAAACTCCACAGTCAACTGATTTCCGTTATTTATTTAATTTATTATAAAAGGTTGATTGTTTAAATTGATTGTAAAAGGTTTTTATATTAAGGGGGTTGATTGTAAACAAATTGAACTTAGCGAGCAGAGTCAACCTTGAGCATGCTGGCCAAGTGCTGCTTCATTAGTAAGACGCTCTGATCTCCCTGTGGTAATTGTAGCGAGCAAACGATTCAGTTTAGATTCTTGGTTTAAACTCTAACACTATTGTTTTACTCCAAAAGAATCTAAAAGAAATTTGCTTTTAAAAAATGTTGTGGATGGGGTAATTTTGGAAGAAATTAACTCATTTCCTCGTTTCAAGATGACGACCTTAGTGATTGTTTCTAAAATGTTCTATCACTGTTGCTATTTTGCTTTTATTATTAGAAACCAAAATTTTACCAATTTTTACTAATGATATTCCATTTGTTCAAACAATGTCCTACTTGAGAATTTTTTACAAATTTGTAAAATTAAAACAAATACTGTAGAATTTTTTGGAAATGAGAGGACAGTTTTTTCTATTCAAACTTTGGATTTATGTTCAATCCAACCATTAAAAAATGGTGTTCAAAAGACTGACTATCCAATTTTTTGTGTGTATAGAAATTCGGTAAATTTACACAAGTTATTATTTCCTTCAAAAATATTTTTTTAAAATGGATATATTCATTGTCATGGACATTTCTGTTTCAACCTTTGAAGCAAATCATGCTCTACGCTAGACAATGACATACATATTCGTAATTTTAGATGTTTTTTTTTGTTTCTTTTAAGTTTTAAACTTTCATAACAATGATTATTTACTAATTAATTATAATTTTGTATTTTTTTAAGAATATAATAATACCTACTATAAATTTCTCTATTTCTCTATGTACTTTCATTTTTTAACAAAAAAAGGACGATCATTAGTAACATTTTTTATTTAGTCCATCACCTGATTTCTAGTTGTACTTTTTAAGAAGACATGATTTGGAGCTATATCTCCATCATCAGTTCGTAATCAATTAGAAGAGGGTGTTAAGATAGAGTAGTTATAGTTTGATTTTTATAGCTCGTGAATCACTGAAGATGACGACATTGTCGTTGAAACACGTTTGGTATTAGTTGTGAAATTAAATTCCGCACTAGTCAAGCTCAATAGTTATTTATTTTTATTGATAGATTGTTATATTCCGTACTGTAAACTGCAGTAGTGATTTGATTTACAAAATGTGGACTGAATTGTAAGTAGACCTACTAAAAGTGCAAGAAAGTGGGTCAATCTTTATTGGCATAGGAGAACAAAGCTTTCCCTGTGATAGGACTCGCTGCCAGATATTCTTGAAGCAATCAATATGTCAACATTATCTGCAAAGTATGAACAAATTGGTGGTGTGGGATTTATAGATCCATCGTGGCTGATCAATTCTGTTGCAAGGGTAAGTTCCTTCACTCAACCTTATTCAGTCAGTCTATTGTTACATCCCCTGTTAGACAGGCCTAACAAGAGGGAAAGGGTCGCCTATTTTAAAAAAATCTGTAAAATCTCAAGAAGTATCTTCCTATTTTTTTCGTAATATATATCAACTTTCTCCGAGTTTTATATTGTAAAATTAATTAATAATTTCTTGTGGAATAAATCTTGTAGTTTTCAGAATACCTATTATTTTCGTGTGGTGTGTAGTCAGTACTTCCTACCAGGAATCGCTCGACTAGGCCCAACGAGGTATTCTAGCCAAACAAATGCAGGGCCTAGATGGATCCCGGTTGGGCTCGGTCTTACTCTCAGTTGGGCCCGTTTTGCAAAAAAATAAGTGACCACTACACTTTCAGTAAATAATTAAATTGTACGTTCATGTTCAAATCTATTTATATCTGCTACCTTTGTTGTTTTTCCATATTGACATATTGAAAAAAATCGATTTGTCCACAATATGAAAAATTTAAAATTGGTTGTAGAATAAACGAAATCAGCATTTTATAATTTGTAAATGATTAAGGTACTTGGATTTTAATCCAATTGGTCGGACTACAGTCAGTGACCTTGTGTTGGCGAGGATGAACAGACGATGCTGGACTGAAAATATAGGTATCAGTGTCGGCTAATCGTCCACTTGTCATTCCTCGACTGGACTGTTAGCTCCATCAAAAACAAAGAGCAGGAATTGCTACAGTGAATGCATGAAACAAATTTTGTAGGTTGGTTAGTAGCATCACAACTAGTTTGAATCGCAAGTTCGTTGTTTTTCGGAATCTATTTATAAACGAAAAATCTTAAGAAGGCTTTATATTTTTACGTGTGATCTTGAAATATGGAAATTATTGTCTAAAAAACCTAAAAAAATGCCTTCAAAGTAATCAAGTTTTTACTTAAATAAACCTTTTATTGAAATCAGTTGCCACTGATTTCTTTCATTTATAAGGTATAAACAGTTCTACTTTTAAAGTTGAATAATGGTGTGCAAAACACGTTAGTACAAAGTGTAAGTTTTCGCGGTTTTATACAAGTAGAAGAAGGTTCTATATCAAAGCCCACTAAGGCTAGGGACACACTATCCGAGAGATCGCCCGGACGTGCTTTACCCGGAACCGGGCCCGAGTGGATCAGATTGTGTTGACAGAACACACTATCCCAGCGAATGCCCGGAGTCGATCAGTGAACAGTTGTTTAGCTCAGTTGTGCTTTGACAATGCAACTGTCAATGCGTAAAAAATTGGCTGTGCTGTGTCTTCTTTGTCACAGACGAAGTAAGAAGAGGGACAGGCGTTTTTGGGTCCATACAATTATCAAAAATAGGTTTTTGTTGGGAGCTATTTATACTGTCTTCTTTGAGTAAATCTATGTCAATATCCAAAGACGAAGACATCTCGTAAATGCAATTCTCAGAATATTTCAGCACACAAGCCGCAGGGATTCACAGTTGTACACTCGTCTAGGGTTGAAACAAGATTGCCAATGGCTGAATGGCTTCGTTCTCTTTCCGGGTCCCGGGTGATTGACCGTCTAGTGTGTTCTTTGTCATAAGACACAATGCTTCTCTACTTGGTTCCGAGACTCGGACGGGCTACCTCTCGGCCGAGCGAGTAGAGAATACCCGGACGTGCTTCCGAGACCAGTCCGGGCAAACTGTCGTCCGGGCGTAGTGTGTTCTGCCTCATGCCTCCCTATGTATCACCACTCGGGCCCGGTTCCGGGTAAAGCCCGTCCGGGCGATCTCTCGGATAGTGTGTCCCTAGCCTAAAGAATACCGTTGAGGGACGGGCTTGTGTTCACCGAGACCTTGAACGCTCCAATCGCCGTAGTGCGACGCTGTCACGTTCTTCCCACGCTTCTAACTGACTGCGGATGACTCAACGCATTTTTATAATTCTTTAAACTGTGTGATCAAGCCTCGAGCGGTAAATACCAGGATTGTTCGAGGCTAGTAGATATGGCAACGCTGCGCGCCCATCCTATTGGCCGCCTCGCAACAGTATCTTTAGTGGGCTTTGATATAAAGATCTTATTTTTTTAATTATTACAAGAGTTTCATCAAATGAATTTCAATTGTGGCTAGTGCAAAATTCCAAAAACGGATAACCAACAACTGTGGGTAACACACAACCTATATGTGGAGGTTTATATTGTAACTGAATGTAGCGGAAAAGAAAGCGCTGTTGGCCACTACCTTTGGCCCAAATGTTTTCTCTCCTCGGACCTTCTGTTTTTTTTACTTATTTAGTATCTTGCATTGGATGTAAACATGAAAAAGTGGGTTTCAAATGGTTTTATTAATGATTGTATTTTGTGTGTTGCAGCTTGAAGCGTTCTCTACCCCGAATTTGAAGAAGGAGTTGGAAAAGATGAGGGCAGACTGGTTAAGGACCAAACTGGAGATGGGTGAGTAGCATATCGGCATTGTCTTTTGTCAAGGAGCATATTTCCTGGAGAATTTCTATTGGAATTTTTAATGGCCTTTAGGAAAAGTCGGTGTTGGCTATATTTTTTACTTTCTTTGTGAAACAGTTTGATTTAACCATATGTGACCGGCGGTATGCTTTTGCTCTAACCATTAAGATTGCAGTTTACTGAAAATTTGATCTACTTACATCAGTAGGCCTGCCACATATCAATCACATCTTTAGAAATATCAACCATGTATTTAAGAAGCAAACAAAATATGTAGTAAAATGTGGTAAAAGTCACTATAATCTGAGGCCAAATGTTCCTCTAAGGCCTTCTTAAGTCTATAAGTGATAATTAAAAGTGACTCATTTATACATTTGTCAAGTGGTAGAGTCGTAATTTATGACGCAATAATCAGCTGTTAATTTGTTTGGCCTCTGCTAACTATATCGCGATGAAAGCTATACTAATCAATTCTTTAGATTATATTCTACAAATCTATGGTAAAATAATGAATAGTTGGGTTATAGTAGTTTGTGTACTTGTCAAAAAGAAATCCAAACAGCGTACACTGTTCAGCTGGCTGTTTAGTTATTATTTGTGGTTTCCTAGTAATTTGCGCAGCTAATACAAGTGTAAAAAGACAGCGTAGGCCAAGTTACTATTGCTGCCCTGGTTGTAATTGGGGCATCCACCCAACTTGTTTCCACAAATTGAAGTAATTTCGTAGGCCTAATCATGTAAGGAGGAAAAGGAAAGCCTCTACAAGTGATATGGAATAACTAGCCTGCCTGATACAGCATTGTACACAGTTTTAGTTTTTTGAAATACTTTTCTTGTGTTGTATATAAAAGAGGGCCTATTTTTTTTTCATAATGCAAAATTCAAAATTTCTTACATTTGACTTTTCTTTCTAATTTAGTTTGTATTCAAGCTACAGGAAGTGAAAAATATATTTTTGTGAAAAACAAAAATGATTTACCAAGGAATAACATTTTATGTTTACAGATTGGTGCCTTAGTTATAATATAGTCATATTCTATAATTCATTCCAAAAAAGATTAAGTATAAAACATTATGATTTATCAACATAATGCAAGGTGTCAAAAAAGTCTGGGTACGGCTTAATATCTGAAAGTGTAGAAATAAAAGCAGTTATTCACAACCATTAAAGAACTACTTTTTGGCGAGTTTGAAATTTTTGTCCGCTATCTTGGAATGAACTTCATTTTTTTTTAATATGCATGTGATACATCCATATCTAACCAATTCAAAATGGCGGCCAAAAACAACGAAATCGTGTTTTCCGATTTTGCCCCACTTTGCAGTATTTTTTTTAAATTTTAATATTAATTATTCTTCTTTTTGGATTCAGAATTAAATAAGCTTTCAAACGATATTGGGGAGTATTTAAAAAATTTTAGTTACAGCCATTTTGATTTTTTTTAAATTGATTTCGAGTGGTTGAATTAAATACAGTTGTGTAGCATATCGTTTAAAAGCTTATGTAATTCTGAATCCAAAAAGAAAAATAATTAATATTTTAATAAAAAAATAGTACAGCAAAATGGGGCAAAATCGGAAAACTCGATTTCGATGTTTTTGGCCGCCATTTTTAATCGGTTAAAGATATGGATGTGAAAATTTTACCGTTGGGTTTCTCTTGAAATTCTACATCGAAATGATGTATCACATGACCACCTTCTTATTTAAAAAAATTAAGTTCATTCCAAGATGGCGGACAAAAAAAAAGACTCGTACATTTTGAGATATTAAGCCGTACCCAGACTTTTTTGACACCTTGTATATATATTTTTTATGATTTTTCAAATCTACAAGCTGCACAAAGTGGAGCATTGTAACGAGTAACTTGCGGAATTGTAGATGTTTAACATTTTGTAAAAACCTTGAATAAAAGTTATTTATTATATGAAGGCCTACACTTGTTATCGTTTCATGTAGAAAAAGTGGAAATTGAAGAACATTTGTCTGTATTTCTACAGCTCCAATGATTTGACAGAACATTTGGGGTTTACAAACTGTTTCATGGATACTGTAGTTAAAAAACAACTAGTTTAGATTGTAAAATGTGACGAGCCTGTCAGTTTTTAATTAGTTAATTATTCAATTGGCCAGTAGGCCTACAAAGTCGTAGTAACAAAGTCTAAGTTTTACTTTTGTTATGTTTTTGCAGAGGAAGTACGAGTGACTTACATCCGATCAGAAGAAGAGAAAGCGGACTGTATGAGAAGACTGGACGAGGCTCGCAATCAAATACAAGTTGAGGACGAGCAGCACCGCGTTGAGATTTCAGCAAGTAAGAAATTCTGAATATAATAAAGCCTCAAATTGTATTTATATTACCGTATTTCTTTTGCCTTGCAAAAAATTTTTTTCGGTTCTAGTGTTTTTTTTTTTCAGAATGTGCTGGGGAAGTTTAAAACTTGTATCTACTGGAATAAAGAGCTATTATTGACGTGTGAAAGATAGTCAGCCATCTTTGAAAGGATTCCTATGAATTCTGTCAAAGATTACATCACAAATAAGAGGCCTCTAAAAGGAAACACTATTCTGGACATTTCATTTCATTAATTTACAGTCTTCAACCAAATAAAAATCTCCGTCGCCATAGCCAAAAAATATAATAGGCCTAAATGCAATAGAAAAAAAATTCAAAACCCCAGAGATATCATGAAAATACATAATATTTGATTGCAAAATTTTATTAAAAAAACAATATCAATAGTGGAAGCAATAATAAAATCTGATCTGTACTGGGTGAAATAAGAATTGAAAATCTTCTACTATAAATTAGATTTCTTACTGTCATGCGAATCCTTGTCTTGGCGACTGGGCGCATTTTCCTTGATAATTTCTTCATATGATTTGCTATAAAATTAACTTGGGAATTTAATACATTTGTAGGATCTTTCTGTAAACTTCTAAACCATTATACATTTCTATTTCTTCTAATCTGTCCATTTGTTTACCTTTTCTGTAGGTATGTAAAATTTCCAGGCTATTGATGTCTGGGTGTATATGGGTAGTATTGGCTAAGTGGTCGGCGTATTGGGAGTTGGTCGGATATCTACTGAGAGACTTTATATGTTCTTGATAACGTTTCTTAAAAGGTCCAGCTAGATCGTTGGATGAATGGCTAGCGGCACACTGTCATCTTTTCTTGAAGTAGCATAACAATTACTTGTAGCCGACAATCAGTAAGATTCAATTAGATCACCTCCATAAATATAAGAAAAATTATCAAGTTTAAAGTAATCATTCGAAATAAGTCTTAACCCTCCCAGTGGCAGACTGCCCAAAGTGACATTCTCTCAGGCGCAAGATGCAGCCACTTCGACAATTAATTAGCGAGAATTTACATGCATTTGTATTTTCGATTAATTAATTCACTTAAAATCATACAATCGTAATAACACCGGCACCATTGGAAAGGTAATGGATTAAACTTTAATTTTTGTATTTAAAACTTTTTCGTAAAACGTATATTTACATACGTAACCATCGTTTCAAAATTGTAGAATGTCAAACAGCTGTTCTCGGTGCGAAATCGCAATTTTAAGAACGTAAAACTTCGTAATTTTCAACGGTCTGCAACTCCTCACAGTTGTCAATTATCACAAAGATCATCACAGCATTGGATTCATCAGACTTTTATCTTTCAAGTGGTGTTTAGATATCAGGTGCTGCTATATTTGGTTTCGAGATATCGAATTTACAATAATAAAGGCATGTAATTGGTTAACGATTCGGCCAATAAGCAAGCATTTTGTAAATCGATTTTTACCATCAGAAATCGATTTATTCATAAGATGTTTAATATACTGTTTTAAAGAGAAATTTCCAACGTTTATTCTATGTTCAGTTCAAATAATTTAGGTGAAATTTAGTTGGCACAAACATGATGTAAATGAAGCGGTCTATAACTTAATAACCATTTTACACTCTGATCTCAAAGCGTTCACTGTAAGTTTTATTCGTCTTGATATTTTAGTGAATTGAAAGTGTTTATAAAATAGTGTTATATTGTGTTTTAGTTATAAATAAATAAGTGCAGATTGTGTTTGAGTGAAATTAGGCTTATAACAGTGTTCTAATAAAACGGTAAGTGAAGAAATTGCCGCTTTGATATTTTGATTTTTCATTACAAAATGTAAAGTTATTTGAAACTGGGTAGAATGCTATTCGATTCTACATTTCATTCTCGAATTTTTGGTATAAAAAAAAAACATTGTTTGAAGTAAAAAATGTTTAGGCCTAGTCACTTTGAACTTAGTCTGATTTGCAGGTTATGTAGTAAAAACGTTCAAAGTGTTATTTTGAACTAAACAATTGTGAAATTGAAATATATTTTTACATATTTCTATTTAGAACTAAATTATACAACTTTTGTGTATTTTGAAAAAAATTACAAAAATGTTTTACTATTTTTTATGTAGGCATAAAATTGTTTTTTTTCCTTCCGTTACTAAACATTTTTTGCTTTCTAAGCTAATAACTTTTACAATTTCAAAAGAAACTAATTTTTAGTGGCATATTTGCATTCTTTGAAGTTTCTTCTACAAAAAAGCTATGGATCACCTTTGGATTGGGGTTCATTTACTATTTTTGGCGAATTTTTAAAAATATGCTTGCAAAGCGCTAAAAACAGGCTTTTCAATTTAGCTTTAACCGTGCCACTTGGAGGGTTAATGTACAACTTTTGTCAAAATATATAAGCATGGAGCGCAAAGCATTATGTTTAGATACCTATCATTTCCATGGCACCATTTGTTTTATTCCATTCTTTTACAGTAGTAAAAATAAAAATACATTTTTGTTCCAGTTACCAATGATCACGACACCATAGTGCAGGCTTTGGAGACCAGGCTCACAGAGGTGAGTAAAGTATCAAAGTATTTGTGCCAGACTTTGCAAGTTCAACTTGATTGCTTTGTGGTGCATTTGTGCCCGATCAGCTGTTTTGCCAAATTATGTTTATATATAGGTTAATAAAATATTGCCTGTTGTATGTCCGTCAAGTGATTCTCTTTTTGGGCTAATACACTACCTCGGTTTCAGATGATTGCATTCATCCATCATCAGGTGTTGAAATTATCACTCGCACGAGGTTGTCAGATAAATCTTGTTCTTTCCATTTCTTTCAGTTTTAATTATCACTTATCTTTATTTATTTGTTAAATTATTCTACCGTTTATTAGTTGAATTGTTTACTTCTAAGGAATTTCATATGTTTACTAATTATTTATCATTAATTCCATTAAGTTTCCTCTTTGCTCTTTCCCACTCTTTTCCTTGTATCGGCAAGGTAAGAGTTATGAATTTGCGCACAAATAAATTCCAATTAACTACTACGTGAAAAACAAGTTGTTGAATTTCGAGCTTAGGATATACTAGTTTAAACTATTAGTACCAGGTGACCGAGCTTCGCTCGTTTAACTTTTTCTTCAAATATTTACCCTACAACTGTCAGACTGCTCAGTTTGAGCACTCTTGACGCTTGGCCTAGGTCTAGCACTACTCAATTGACAACTCTACTTGTATTGAATATTTCACCCACTAAAAATCATCCAATCGCAATAAAACAAAAACCGTTGGAAAGGAAACGATTTCAACTTTAATTTTTGTATTTACAAGTTTGTTCTGAAACGTATATTTACATATATGTAATCATCGTTTTAAAATTGTAGTTTTCTGTGAAGCTAATGCCGCACGTGAAAACACAACGAAATTACTCAACTTTGTCATTTTTCCAAAGCTCAATATCGCTTATAGAAATATTTTGACAATAATATAAATTACTTTGGATTCGTCAAGATTTGAATTTTTTTAAAAAGTTCTGCTTTTCAATCGGACATCGCTCTTATAGTTTCAAAAATATAAAGGTTTCTGTAAACTCTTGCAATAGGACAGTTTTCAACCAATAAAACAGCACATTTTGCATTCGAGATATCTCTTACAATTTGAAATATTTGTATAGACTTGTCTATATTTATTTTTAGACCAAAGTTCAATTTTTCGTTTGGTGTAAAGCAAACCATATTTACTCTAAAGTGCTGAGAAATACTGACAAATGGGAAATTCAACACTCGACTTTCTCACGCTCCCGAAGTGGCAGTTCCAATGGTTTTTCACACGGAACTTCGTATAGGTTTCATGCGCGAGAGGTTTATTTATTTGATCTCATTTTTCGATTCAAATAAAGCTAATTCAAATACTTTTATGAAACTATAATTTACAATTATACAATTCAATTCTTTGATTTATTCTCTACACTTTGTTATAATAATATTTCATTTTTGGGCAAAGCATATATTCCTAAATTACTATTCAAACTACGCCTAGTTTTGTTAGCAGTATTGTAGTACAAACATAAAAACTGGTGTTTTCAAAATAAGAAATTTGAAATTGATAAATATTTTTACACAATTCTATTTAGATCTAAATTACGAAACTTTTTTACATTTATGAAAAAAATACAATAATTTTTACTACTTTTTATGTAGGCCTAAAGTTATTAATTTTCCTTTCGTTACTGAACGTGATTGTTTCTTGAGCTAATAACTTTCTTAATTTCCTTCAATAATTTTTTTACTGGCATATGAATTCAGAAATGATCTAGACCTATATTAAAGTGTTCCAAGTTTTACTTTCTTCTGACAAATTAAATTGTGAGTCAGGCCTAAATATAGTAACAATTATCACAGGATTAACCATAACCTCAAAGCTTTGATTGAAATGAGGCAGGCCTATATAAAAATGCCTTATTTCACCAACAATTTATTCCAAGTTTTATTTTCTTCTTACAAATTAAATTGCGAAGTCTGTCCTAAATATATTAACAATGATATTATTTACAAAATGTTCTATTGATTTATTGTTTATATTTATATTATATTCCGTGGACTAATTCCTCTATTTAATAAATAATTATCAAAGAAACATTCAAACCGTATTGTTACATTAATATTATTATATAACTTAAAATGAAATAATATGTACAGTTGGTGATAAACTACATTAAAACAGTGAAATGGAGCTATTTCTTTTATTTATTGATTTTAGGAACATACCTGATAAAAGTCCCATGTTAAGTAAAAACTTCTTTTTTTGTTTTCTTAGTTATAGATTTAGTTTACTGTGTTCATTTCTTCTTCCCTTATAGGCTACTCTGCACTGATGAATGAAATGATAAATAATTTTGTCAAAATTGTGTTATTCCCATCGCCTTAAAACGCCTTTAAACCCTTATAAGCGAAGTTTGATAAAAATCTTTAGAACTGTTTTCAAGTTTAGATACATAAAATACCAGAAATCCTTCGTTTAATAGTATTGGATATATAGACATAACAAATTTCTTTTGATAAATTGCAATTTTTTTTCAAATTCTTGATCAAGAGAGTTTGATATTAAATTGTTTTGTTTAAAATTAAAAAAAGACCACTTTTTTGTTTATTGTAATTTTTTTTAAAAAGTGAATGGTTTTGAGATATTTGACAAATTATAAAGAACCTTCATTTTGAATTGGGTGGTTGGAAAAAATTAATTATTTTAAAATTTTGCCTTTACGCCATAAAACTCCCAAGTACAATTTCAACTTGTGGACTAAATGGTGAAAAACTAGGGAACTTTTAACATTTAATATGTCGGTAGAGAGTTTCTTTATCAGTTATGTAATGTGACACAGTTAAAGCTATGTTTGCTTATTTCCAGATTACAGAAATGCATCAACACAGTGCTAAAGAATTAGAACGGCTAAAACAGTACCACATTGAGCAAACTGAGGAGCTGAAGAAAACAGCCAAAGCAGAATTAGCAGAGAAAGAGAATGAACTGAAAGCCAGGTTAACAAGTGTCATGGCCGACTATACTGATCTTAAGGAGCAGTCGAGGAGGATGTTGGACTCCATGCATTCTGACAAGGATGTTAAACTGCAGGTATACTAAGAAACAAAACTGATAATGTGTCAAACAAGTTTTACTTCTGAAAAAGTTTTGGTTTTTTTTTAAGGCGAAAAACCTAGGTGGTTATTATTGCCTCAAGTTTTGGTACTTGTCGGTTATAGATAGAGGATAGTCAGGTCAGGTTATGATAAATATGTCAACCATGTGTACTGTCCAGTTTTAATTATGAGCAATAGTATTAATTTTGATTTGGGATCTACCTAAAGTTAAAGATGTGAATGTGCATTTTTTACAAGATAAAAGTTTATTACCAACTAATAAACAATGTGAATACGGACATGAGAGGCGACTGTATTTTGTACAACGACACCCGTTTTGGAAATGTAACGTCAAATCGTGTAGTAAACAAAATAACTAGGTGTTGGGGCTTCTTCTTCTGTGGGCGGTCCGAAACCTTAAGCACGTCAGCCTCTTGGGCTTATTGCGCTCCCACTTAAGGATGTTGAACTCTTAGTTACCCTTGTCGAGATCCATAAGCCTGTTGAACTTAAGGATCTTGCTGACAAGGTCATCCTGAGGTATTGTTTGTCCTTTGTTCAGCCTGCCAAAGGTTCTATGACTCACCTGCTCAAGCCTCTCACACTCGTAGATAAGGTGTTCCGCAGTCTCCTCCTGCAGGCCACATTTCCTGCATTTAGGATCTCCGGTAAAGATACCCATATTTTTCATATGTTTCCTGAAGTGGCCGTGCCCTGTGATTAGGGCAATCGCCTCTTTTGCCTTGCACCTACTTAACGACAGGATGTCCGATGCAATTTGTCTTGAAGGATCAAGAAGTGAAAGCTTACTCATCTTTAAGCCTTGAGTGTTCTTCCACCTCCTACTATGCTCCATCCTTGCCCAGTCGGCAACCACTTACATGGCTGTCGAGGTGTTGGGGCTTGGTCCCAGAACAGGAAATTACCACTCACTACAATCGTTTGATTTTTTTATTGTCGGTCAGAAGAAATGACCTCAGTGAAATTTTGTGAGAAACAATTAGTTTTGAACAAGTCTCTTGCAGTTATTTGGAATAACTACATGCGTGAGGTTTGTGTTTTCCGTTGAAAAATAAAAACCGTGGTCAAATTGGATGGGTCGGCAAATCAACGAAAGCTTGTTTACAAAACAAAAAAAGTAACGCTGGCCGAGTTTTACCACAACAGTGGGTGTTTGACTGATTGTGCCGCAAGACTGGAGCGCAGGTTTGCTGCTACGCTTTTGGCAGAAATAGGAAAGAACATCGAACCAGGTATCAAAATAATATCTGATTGTTGAAAGGGATGTAGCTCTGATGAACTGCAAAAAGTTGGGTACAAACATTTTACCATGAATCGCAAATATAATTTTGCAGATCCGGAAACTGGGGTCGACCCAGCGAGTATAGCGAATATGGGGTTTAATAAATTGCGGATCAAAAAACAACGGGGAACACTTTATCACTTGGACTCGTATTTAGCAGAGTATACGTGGCGCTTGGATGTAACTACTGCCGGCGGCGATGCCTTCATAACATTTCTCGGCGACATTGCCGTCTTTTGGTAGTCAGTGCTCAATACTGTGCCATTTCAAACCGCTAAAATTTCTAAACAAAATTTAAATACAGGTCCGTACTTTGTCTTTTACTGTAGGGAAAACATAACCCTTTAAAAAAAATCTATAACCGACAAGTTCCAAAGTTTCGAATTTTATAAATACATTAAACAAGTTAACTTAATGTTATATTATTACAAATAACTGATCTTGTACAGGCGACCGCAGGGAGATGTAAGTTACTCGAGGATGAAGTGGAATCATTGCGAGCCGTGTTTGAACTGCGTAGTAACGAACTGCAAGAGTTGCGCAAACAAAACGAGGTAGCGATGAGAGACGCACAACTGTTACCCGCAGCGGAACAGAAGATAACCACACTTCAAGCACGAGTCGAAGATCTGGAGTTGCAGTTGGAGAGGAAAACTCTGTCTGAACAGTACGTAGTACAATGTGCAGTACTTAGTAGAATGTGCAGTACGTAGTACAATGTGCAGTACGTAGTACAATGTGCAGTACATAGTACAAT
>JAGFPH010001912.1:149846-180637 GCA_018207615.1 Philaenus spumarius
TAGTACAATGTGCAGTACGTAGTACAATGTGCAGTACGTAGTACAATGTGCAGTACGTAGTACAATGTGCACAGTTTATTTATTTAGGCAGTAAATAGTTGTGTTGAGATTCATACAGATGAAGACTGGTCAATATTCCGAGTACATATTAACCCAACCAATAGAGATTTTTTCATGTTATTGAATTTAGCAGCAAGCGACATCCACAGTGACTTTAAGGGTAGCACATAAGTATGTAAAATACAAAAACTATCAGGCAAGGAGCTTTTGCACATTTTTATAAACAAAAATAACAATAAATTGATACGTTTGGGTTTTTTGTTTATATTATAAAAAGTTATGAATGGATCAAGATACCTGCAATTTTATATTTATAGAGAATTAAAAAACTTACAAAATGTTTTTTTGTGGACCATTTTTCACCGAGTAAAGCTCAAAAATTACCTTTTTTCAAAAGTAAATTTTGTTGTTAATTTGCAAAATTAAGGGCAGATTTTTCGGAAAATGATTGTTTACTATGTTTACTTCAAACAGGCGTAACATTAAATATGTGGCATTAATAGTTTTAGTTCACAACTACAGTATAAAAAATCTAGGCCATTATCTTGCATAATGCGCCCTATTAACCTGTGTGATCCGATTTAAATTTACCAAACGCATTCTGAAAGTACGGTAGACATTAAAACCTACAATTCTTATATATTCGATTTTTTAATAAGGTTAATAAAATATGATAAAAATGCAACTTAACGTAGCGCGATATGCATAATTTGCGACCGACAGCGAGAAAGGTAGTGGTTATGGGGGAACCAGCTGCGAAGGAGTGCCTGATGAACGCAGCCTGCCGGTATGTATCTTCGCTGTAGGTTCCCCCACTATCTAGATCCGGCCTATCTCGCTGTTGGTCTACAATTTTTGCGTTTGGCGCTATGTTCGGAAGCATTTTTATCAACCTTATTAAAACAAACCTTATTGTACCTTATCGAAGATATACAAATTGTAGGTTTGAATGTCTACTTTCAGAATCCATTTGGTAAATTTAAATCGGGGCACTCAGGTTAATAGGAGGGCACATTATGCAAGATAATTGTCTAAATTGTTTATACTGTAATTGTGAAAAACTGTTAATGCCACATATTTAATATTCCACCTGTTTGAAGTAATGATGATGAGAAGAGCATGGCTTTTATGTGGTATCACTGTCTTCACGGCAGGCCCACGAGAATGATCAGATGTGGTTTAATTTTTGGGACTTTGGTTGACAACCGGGCAAGGAGGTTTAAGACGTCTTTATATGGCCACAACGTTCCCCTCAACATCTGTCCATTCTTCATTCCTTCTGATCCAAAGAAGATATGATGCGCTTAAAGCTCCATGTGACATTCGATTAAAAAACTCCTTAATTTTCTCCCTCCCAAGTCCTATTGCCTACAGAAAGTTGTACATACTTTTAGATGGTAGTCCACGGGCACCAACTTCCACTACAAACAACTGAGGGCAAAAACCTTTCATTCTTGCAGCTGCTTCTAACTCATAGAACATAATAAACAATCATTTTCCGAAAAATCTGCTCTTAATAATATTGTAAATTAACAAATGTATAAACTTTAGAAAAATGGTATTTTAAGCATTTTTTTTTTACTTTTCTCGGTGAAAAATGGTCCGATTGAGATCTATAAAAATTTATTTTGAAAGTAATTTAATTCTCTACGACTGTCCTATTGGCAGTATCCTTATCCATTTATAACTTTTCATAACGAAAAACCCCAAAAAGTCCTAATTCATTGTTATTTTTACTTTCTCACTATACTATAGTATAGATAAAGTATAGTGATCGCAGAAAAAATCGATGTTGAGATTTTTGTGGAAATATCCGCTTTGGGACCCCCTGAGTCCAAAAAAGTGGTTTTTACAAAATGTCTGTATGTATGTCTGTATGTATACAAAGCTAGAGCGAAAGCTATTTGATCGATTTCAAACAAATTTGCACCAGACATGTCAAGTAGGCCTGTATAGATGCACGAAAAACGGTTTTGAAATTTTTTTTTAAAACAACTCCCATTTTGGCAAAAAAACCCAAAAAAACAGTTATTATTTTTTATAAAAAAACGGCTTTAACGATTTTGATCAAATTTGGCTTGTATGTAGCCTTTAATGTACCCTACCATATGCAAAAAACCACATCTTTCTAAAAATTCTCGTTTAGCTAATAATTGACGTGTTTGGTGCACGTCAAATTATAATAACTTAAAAATAATGTTTGCCTTTTGTTATTTATATATTCCCTCATCGTTCACAGCGCTCCATGCCTATTTCAAGCATATTCACGCATTCTTAAACACTTACAATAATTAAGCTATTTTTTGTCTACACTAGAAATTACTTGAAAATTATTTATATGGCAAAACAACGTTTGCCGGGTCAGCTAGTTTAAATATATTTGTGAGAAAGTATGTGCCAGTTTCTGGTACCATTTATTGTTTATAAAAAAATGTGCAAAAGCTCCTTGCCTGATGGTTTTTGAATTTTACATGCCTATGTGCTACCCTTAAATCACTGCTTATGTCGCTTGCTGTTAAATTCAATAACAAAATTAGCTTTATTTTCTGCTCTATTGGCTGGGCTATATTCCAAGTACTCAGGTTGTAATACTGATTAATAAATGTTTTATTTTTTGACAAATAAACAAAATAAATGGAAGCTGAAAACTTTAGTTTTACATTAAGTTTTACATCAATGTCTGGTAGTGAGTAAATAAATATTATAAAATATACAATGTATTTGTATTATTGGTTCCTAGTGCTGAGTTTAAACAATTTTGTTGCAGGTCGTTGTTGCAGGAGAAGAAATTACTGTCAGAATCCATAGTGCAAGAATCAAAACAAAAGAAGAGGTTATCCCAGTACAATGAAGAGTTGCAGTGGAAGTTGAAACAGAGTTCTGAAGTGGTCAACGTGTTGGCGTCAATGTCTGGCGTCGCCGATCCTCTGTGTGAGTACGAGAGGGAAATATAGTGCTGTTATATTGGTTCTTTACGTATTTTGTTTAAAGAAAATGTATTAAGCGAATATTTAGGAAATCTGAATGTTCTTTAGAAGATCAGAAGGTCCAATAACTGGTCGTAATTGACTAACCATCTATTTACCTTGCCCAACGGTTTTTGTTACATTTTGGTCCATATTAGGTTTGACATGTAACTATATAAATATAATTAAATTACACTACAACATCCGCTACACCAATTCGAATGATGTCATGGAAATTTCTTCCTCCTGAGTAGTCCTGTGTAGGAATTATTGTCGAGTTGCTTGGCGTTGATGTATGTTGTTAGCCAGACTCACCTCATGTTTTTTTTTTTCAACAGACCTCTTGATCTCATCCTTTACAAAGGGAATGTCCTTCTTTCTTAGAAACCATGTGCATGTGCTTCATATCTTTACAATTTTTTTTAAAATATTTGAATTCGTTCAATGTGTGATTCAGCAGCACATTCCCAGAGCTATACATCCACACTGGCTTCAACATCTAATTGTACAGATAGAAGTGCATCATCTTGTACATTTTGAATTTAATGCTTAATTCTTTTTTTTTTTATATTCCCTCCTTCAATTTCAGTTTTTTGTCTAAATTTATGCCCAGATATTTTGAAGATTCAATGTGTTTTATGATATTTCATAAATACCTGTGTATCACTTTTTTGTGCTGCTCACAGTCCTGTTTAATGTCTCCATATTTAACGAGACAACGATCGTTTCGCCTTTCGATCAGGCATTTTCAAGTCACTTTAAAATTCATAAACAATAATTGGCGTTATTTTAATGCACATCAAAAATATTACATAAAGTTTTACACACCAAACATTACACAACACAATTTAAAATTAAAAAAAAAACAAGTTTTAAAAAACAAACGAGTATTAATTTAATGTACATAAATCCCAACGCACGTGTCTAAAAATTCAACAATTACATTTATTAAGCTTGCACATGTACACCTGTCTATCACTGCACCGGCACTGATTGGGTTGTTTGTCTATTACGTGGTAGGAATCATTTGGTTTGGTGGGGGTCAGCTCTGATAACAATGTCAAAATTACTGTTTGATTGTAAATGTGTTTTTTCATTTAATATGCTGCTTGGGTTTGAAATAGTAGCTGCATAAATATGGAATTCTTCTAAAATGTTCATATTCGGTCCTTTGGAACATGTGTTCAAAATGTGCATGTTTTTTTGTATATTGCTATATTTATGTCCAGTTTCCAATAAATGTTCTGCGTACTTGGATTGGTTGTGTGCTCTGCTATTGGGGATATGTTCCTTAAAACGTGTTTTGAATGATCGTCCTGTTTGTCCGATATGTAGTGCATGTTGCAGTCATCGCAAGTTAAATTGTAGATGCCGCTCGCATTGTAAGGACAGTCCGTTTTAAACTTTGGTTTAAGTGCGTTTTTCAAGTTATTATTAGTTTTAAATGCTAGTTTGTATCTTTGTTTTTTTAAATATTCTTTGAGCAACATTATCCAATATTCCATGGTAGTTTATACCTATATACTTTGGTTTTTTCTGTACTGTTTTGTCTATAATAACCTGTTGTCAGGTTATAAATAGTATAAATAGTTTCCTCTGATTCCGTTTTGTACCAATTTCAATTAAGTTTGGTTACGTTGAATTGCTTTACTTTGAGTAAAAAACAAAATTATTGTCAAGGATCTGAATTTTATAAAATTTACGTTGGAAACCCTGCCTACCTAATCTAATTGGTAGGGAAGTTTGTTGTTTTTTGAGTTATCGGTGAGAAATTTGGATCGTTGAGAATTATTTTAGAATACTCTCAAGAAAAATATACGATTTCCATCGATTCCAACTTGTTGAAATCGCTCCAGTCGAGTAGGACGCAGGAAATAGGCTTTTCAGCAAAAAAATATATGAATATACATTTATTTTGTTAGGTTTATAAATTATTTTTTTAACCTAGTTCTTCTCGAAAAGGGTGTTATAATTATAAGGTGGTACCTAATTCTGGAAGCATTTTTTTTATTTTCAATTTAATTGTCCTTTTCACTTACTTCCTTTTATTTCTCTTCCTATTTATGTCTTATTATTTTGAAAATTACTTCTGGTGCTTCTTATGTTAAATGTAATAGTATAAATTGTGGGAGGAATTAAATTTAGTTAATATTAATTAATATTTTTCTATATTATCATTATCACAGAAATGTTATAAGAATTTTATCAATTTAGTTAAACTATGAGCTGTTTTTAAGTTTTCTTTTAGTTTTGGCACCGAGATGAGTTTTAATTTTTTTACTGTAATGTGCAGTTAAATTTTGATTGGTAGCAATGGAATCCTCCCAGGCCAAAAATAAATAAGATTATTTTATAATTTTTTTATTTATCTAAAAAATTATAGTAACTTTATTGTTTTGGAGTCCGAGTTATATTTTGAATTTTTATGATTTTGTAGTAAAGTAAAGATTTAAGTGTAAGATTTTATTTAAAACAATCATTTTGTTTTATTCAATTTCATATTTAAAATTTAAAACATTTTACATCTTATATAAATACATAGGTAGATGCTGAATGTAATGCATTCTATTTAATGTTAAAAAATAAATTAATACAAATTTGCTTTTTTCCAGCTACAGGAGCACTTTTGATTCCTCAGACTCCCAAGGCTATGTATACGGAATACGTTACGGGAACCCCAAGGTGA
The DNA here is from genome assembly GCA_018207615.1 of Philaenus spumarius. Taxonomy (NCBI): domain Eukaryota; kingdom Metazoa; phylum Arthropoda; class Insecta; order Hemiptera; family Aphrophoridae; genus Philaenus; species Philaenus spumarius. Next base: position 155,559 of record JAGFPH010001912.1, read on the forward strand.
GGATTAGTGTACTGATGTTGATAATACAAGTTACATTTTGAACTGCTGTAATGGTTCTCTATTTTTCTTATGAACTGTGCACTATTATATAGGCTATCGTTTTGTTCAGAAAATAACAAAGAATAAAATAATACAGTAAGAAATCACTTACCGTGTACTTGTAAGAAGTTAATCCGAAGAAATAAGAAGTAAAAAATCTTTGCAAGTCACTCTTTATAGACTAAACAACATGGCCCACGATCTGGGGCTGCAGCTTCGAGTATAAACCATTCACAAAAAGAAATATATATATTTTTTTATATGGAAGTAAAACTTTGACGAACCTGGTCTTACAGGTCCTTTGTTAAAAATCATCATGAGGCGCAAAGAGGTGTCTATCCGTAGTAAAAACACATGTGCTGAACTTCCTCCATTACTCTTATCCTGATCTCTGTGATCTTTGCCCAGGCTACACCAAGGTATCACTAGGCGCATAACTTATTGGGTAGCCCTAAACATAACTAGTGTGTTATCATAATTCTCTTTTATTTGGCCCTATTTGTTTCCATTTCTTACTGTCCTTTAGAATTATGTCTGTCATATTATGTTTATTGACATCTTTCCCTAGACGGCCTTTTAATATCTCCCTTAATGCTATATATTTGTTCATAGATATAATCATTGTTTCCTATCGGTTTCTAATTGCCATTGCGTTGGCAACAAACCTTTTTGAGTATGTTAGTTGTGCATATTCATCAAACCACTGGACGGTTAAGTTTACGGTGATGAAACCAGTTATGTATAGCAGGTTTACGAACCTTGCAAGTCTAAATCACTGCACAATTTCATCTGTCAAACATTATGCAAATTAGTAGAGTAAATTGATGAAATTTTTTGATTTGCCATAGGTACAATGCTGCAAGCACGCCTTATCCTGCCAAAGATGCTTCTCCTCCGCAATCGCCCAAAGTCAAAGCTGTCGTTGAGAAAAGTGACTCCGTGTCGTGGGTATTGGAAATGGACGAAAGTCCGGAACACATTGTGTCCCGTCTCGTAAGGAAAGCGCACAGCTTCAGAGCAGTTCAGTCGGCCACTCCGTCTCCTGCTCATCACTGCCACACGTTGCCCAACCCCCACAAGCGTCAACGTTGTCGGAAATCGCTCTCCTCTTCAGGAGTTCCAGCGACAAAATCGGGACGAGCTCGGTCGTTTTCATTCGATTCTGACACTTCTGATGTCCCAAGAAAGTGTATCACCGATTGGGATGACCCTTTTGGCCCGTCGAGATTGGATATTTCCGCACAAAGCGACGATAACGAAGAGTTGATCGTGGTCGAAACAGTCGGAGAAGATCGTCTTCACAGTTTCCTCGACATTGGCGAACCGATCGACGGAGAAAAACTTGACATCATGGGCGGAGAAGATTTTGCTTCGCCGAAATCGTCGTCATCGAGCGGCAGATCCGAAGTGTCTCTGAGGAGTAAACGAAAGGAGACTAATTTAATCGATAACGAAGAAATCATGATGATCAATAGGGTGGACAGTCTGTTGTCGTCACTTCCGAAGGAATCCGCCGGAGAAGCGATGATATCAGAAGACACATCGGATAATGAATCGGGTTCGAGGGATTCCGAAGATGACGAGCGATTTATATTTTAAAAAATCAAAAAGCTTTGTGCTGCTAGACGTAAGTTTTTGCGAATATGGAGTCAACTATTTCCCCTCATTTTGCAATTTTTTTTAAAAAAGTTAAAAATTAAAATAACATTTTAACTTGTGAGCATGGACTGTAAATAAACGTTTGTTTTAATTTGTATGTTTTGTGACGGTGATGGGCTGCTATGAATGCAATTAATATATATTTGTATAAATGCCGGTGTTTATAATTTCATAAATTATTATATTAAAAGCACTTATTTAACTATTTTCTTGTATTAAAAAAATTGTAATGTTTTGTGCAATGACTATTATTTGGTAACAGTTTTGTAAATTTCTATTTTGTATTTTATATTATATTGTAATTGTAAACTCTTTACAGAACAGAAAGCAGGTCATGTAGGGTATTGCATGACTTAGGTTTTTGTATATTGTTTGAAACATATGACAATTATTTTGTTTCTCAGAACTAGCCTTTTATTGAATAGTCATATGTTTTAGCTATTTGAATGATTTTCTCTAAATTTAACTATATATTTTCTCTTTTACTACCTTTATATTTTTTTCTGTAAAGAGTCTAATTTTACAATTTTATTTTACTTTATAGTTTTGTTCAAAGCTACTGAAAACTTTTGTAAAAAACAAATAAATTTCTTTGTATTTGTCTAAAAACTAATAACACAATTTTAAATCAGTATTATACGAACTAGCTTTACTAGTCATAAATTCATATACAATGTTATTAAAGTGGTTGTGAATTATTTTGCACATTTTCTTTTTTTTCCACTTCGGTTACGTCGAGGACCTGTGTACTATAAGATTTACTATATTGTTTTTGCCGCTAAAAATGTTTCTAATGTATATTTTGTAATTTTACCTTTTTTCCCTCTCTTCTGTAGAAATGTTGTAATGCAAAGGTTATATATATAAAACAAATTGTGATATTATATTTTATTTATTGTAAAAGGTCAAAACAAAAATCGGTTAGGTTAGGTTAAGAACACTTGATTCCGCAGATAACTTGTCGCTAGATAGCATTTCAAATGTTTTGTAACATAAAATCAATACAGTGTTGTTCTAGAATTCAATCTGCTGTCTATTTGTGTTTTTATTATAATTACAGTTAATATTAGAAAAAAGAGTTTGGTTTTATTTCGAAACTCCATTTTCCTTACTGTCTAGTTTGTCGGGGAGCATGAGGCGAAAGAAGGTGATAAACCAGTATGTTTTTAACAAATAAACTATGTCCCAATCACGACATATGTTTCACTGATTATTATAACTTTACTACAAAAAATAATTATCACATCAAGTAGAAATGATAAATGTAAATAAAAATTATACAAGAGGAATATAATTTTTTAAGTTAAGTAAGAATACTTAGCTTTATAAATTAACACACAAATATGTATAGTCAGTTTCACACAAACTAAGGTGTGAGATAAATTGTAATTTTAAATATCGTAATATTTTAAAATTTTGTTTTGGATTATTTAAGATAAGCAGGCACTGCTTCCTCAGGAATTGCATATTCATTTTTTACACATTTATCATTAGATTTCCAGAAAATAAGGGACGAAATGTTTTATTATTGCTTTTATTTAGAGTTTGAATTATAACCGTATTTTTATTCTACTCCACGCATACAAATTTTCATAATAAATCTCATTGTTACACAGGAGAAAAATCTCTGCTAATAACTTTAGAGGCTCCTTTTATATAGGTAACCGTTTTCTCTGCGACTGCCTGCTGGGTTAAAAAAAGTTGGATTGAAAATATCAACAAATTGATGACAAGTGATGAGAAATAAGTAGGCCTGCCTACCGAAAAGCAAGTCGTAGGCAAGTTTATTGTGGTACTTGTGTAGATGGACTGCATTCTTTTTAAACTACAAAACTTAAAATATCCTTTTGCAAGTACCTTTAGGTTCTGTCATCTGCCATAACCAACAAACTGCAAAAATTATTGGACACATTACTCATATATTTTGAACACGCCGTAATAATAAAAACTCTTCGTCCGATGTACACTTTGGAACACTAATAATAAAAACTCTTCGCCCGATGTACACTTTGATGAAGAAATGCACGCTACTGTTGGTCAGAAAAGCTTCCTTTCGAATATTAATAACAAAAAACGTTTCATAGAATTTCTGAAAAAATATTTTATCAATAAGAATTTTGATGTGAAACAGGCAGAAGATGACGCAGATTTATTAATAGTTAGAACTGCTCTTTCTATCAAAAATTTAACGGCAGTGATTGTGTCTGAGAATACCGATATTTTAGTTTTATTGACAGCTTTGACTCCTGGTTCTGAAAAAATCTTTTTATTAAAGCCATCCAAAGGAAACTCAGAACAGAAAGTTTACTCTAATCATAGTTTCGATAATTATGAATATTGTAAAAAATGTATCCTATTTTTACACGCTGTAAGTGGTTGGGGAAGGGGAAAAACATTTTATTCCAAAATATTGAAAAACGCAAGAAAAATGTTGAATTGACAAAAGCCATGGAAACGTTCCTTTTACCAAATCAAACGCACGAGGCTATCGAGACAAGTGAAAGAATTTTCTTGTTGAATTTGTATAATTTTTCTAAAAATATAACATGTGTGAATAAATTGAGATTTCTTATATTCAAGCAAGCAGTAAGTAATAAAAGAAAAAGTATAAAACCCATTAAATTGGAAAATCTCCCGCCGACTGATGATGCAGCTGCCCATAATTTTTATCGAGTTTATTTTCAAGTTCAGATATGGATGTCTAATGATCTGTCGGCAGATAATTGGAGCTGAAGATGCATCATATATTGGCCCCAGTCAAAGTGTTAAAAGCACCTGCGCCTAAAGACATTTTACAAATGTTATTCTGCAACTGTACAACTGGGTGTAATAGATCATCTTGTACTTGTAGAAAATCTGGGCTGAAGTTTGCGGTTCCTGTGAATCCACTAATTGCACGGATTTAGGAAAGATACAGGATGAAGAATGTGAAATTGATAGTGATGGTTATGAATATCTTGAAAATGAATGTCGAGATATTGACGAAGATGATTCTGATAGCGATAGTGACGGAAATTTTGAGAAAATTGACGTCATGAATTCAGAGGAAGCAGATCCAGATCCTGGATCTGCTAGTAGTTCCGACAGTTAAGCGAGTATTATTATAATTTAACTTCTTGACATGATAATCGTTTATGTAAAAACTTAATTACACATTTTTTAATAAAGTTTTTTCAAACTCTCACCTATCAAAGCCTTCAGAATTTATTCGATTTATTCTTTTTTTAAATACACTTGCATGCATTAATAAAAAGATCACCATGAAAAGAAATATTTTATAAGCTAAAATTTTACTCTCCCGCATTTTTTCTGAAAAACACTAGTTTTCTGGTAATTTTCAAAAATACCTTCACACGTGAATATATTATTAATTAATTGGACCCCTATGGATGTAAAGTTTTTTTTTATATGTTATTTTTACAGTCAAGAAGTGCTAAAAACAATTTTTCTTTAGGCCCGATTTTTTCTCAGGCCGGGGCTTATTTTTCCACATAATGACTGGGCTATTACGAATAGGGTCTACTTACTTGATTTAAATAAGTAAATTTTGTTTATTTATTAACGTTGGTTGATTTGTGTGATAGATTACACTTGCACATAGATTGTAAACAATCTAACAATCATGTGAAAGTTTTTTAATAATTTTTTAAATGAAAACATAAATTTTAAGCTATTTGTCCATTTTTTGTGAATAGTGGGAGTACAAGCTTTAAAATTGTTTCAATCTTTAATTTTGATGAAGAATTAAGGAAGATAGGCATTGCCACAAAAAACACCTTTGAGAAATAATATATAAGGATATATCAAGATAGATAAAAATATTAGTTTTTAATTGATTTTTATTTCATTTATTTACAAAGGTTTACAAAATACTTTAAAAATTATACGGGGGGGGGGGGGGGCAAAACATAAATTGAAAGGTCACGGGATCACTTACAGGTAGCTTGTCACTACAATACTAATTAAATAAATAATAGTTTACATTTTGAATACAGGTAGCAGCACTTTCCGGACCATAGCAAAACAAGATAAGTAGTTTTAAATCTAACCACCAAGTGACATTACCTTACGGCATTTACAAAACATTTTAATTAATTAGTTTACATTTTTATGAAGACAGTAGCACTTCCCATAACAAACTGAAGATCAATAACTGTTTCAAATTCCACTACCAGGTGGCAGCACGTTACGGTTACAGGTTTTTGACTCCTGAGGAACCACATCTAAGGAAGCGGCAAGTACCTGTGCTCAAGCCGACTATCCACGAAGACAGAGTTGAGGTTTCGACCTCCTCTAGTCCTGCCATAACTAACGAAAAGCTGGCTTCGTGGATTACGCAGCTTATTTCTATTGTTTTAGGTTCTGCGAACAAAAGCCCGGCAGAGCTGCTTGCAGCTATACTAACTAGCCTCCAGAATATAATCCGCGATGAGTAGAGACCTTAAGGTGGTGGTCTGGAATGCAAATGGGGTTCGCCCCAGGCGCAACGATCTCCACTACTTCGCTACAGAAGAGGATGCCGACGTCATCCTACTCTGTGAGACTCATCTACAGCCAGGTCACGCCTGTACACTTCCGGCCTACAGGACTTATCGTACCGACCGGGTCTTAAGACCTGGTGGTGGCGGTAATCCTTGGGGTGGGACCGCTGTATTAGTGCACCGCAGGCTAACTCACAGAGACTTCCCCACTAATACAGTGCATTTTTGAGTCCACAGGTGTTTTCGTACAGCTTGGGGACATGGAGATCCTACTAGTCGCAGCCTATGTCTCACCAACTGGAATTCTTCAGGATAACTTCCTGTCTGATCTGGACATTCTTTTTCAATGTGCCGAACATGTCATTGTTGCAGGTGATTTCAACGCCAAACACAACTCGTGGTCACGGAGGACCAACACCAGGGGCAAGGCTCTTCGACGTTTCATTGATACTCAGCCTAGTGCTGACGTCTTGGCACCTGCGGAGCCTACTCACTACCCGGCCCATGGACTTGCTGATGTGCTCGATATAGTTTTAACCAAGAATGTTCCTTTTCCCATAGTTGTTCGTGCTACCCAGGATCTCTCGTCAGATCACTGCCCGCTTCTGGTTACTATTGCTGCTGGACCTACTTCGAGCTTACCGCCCAACACTTTATGTTTCAGGGTCGACTGGCACCATTTTAACGAACTGATCGCGGAACGCCTAACGCATCCTGTGCCCCCAAACTCTTCGGAGGAATTAGACAGGCAGGTCAGTTCTTTACACGACCTTCTAACACTTTCTGTTTCAGATGCTTCCATCGCTGCTTCCCAAGAGCCGTCGCGGGAAACCCTTCCCTTCAGATTACGGAAGGAAATTGCCAAGAGGCGAAGGCTTCGAGCCCATTGGCAGTTCACTCGATCTCCGGCAGCAAAGAATCTCTTCAACCGGCAGAACAACCGTGTTAAAACTCTTTTAAATGATTTCAGGTCTGAATCATGGCATTCATATCTGCATACTCTGGAATTGCAAGACGGTAGTGCTTGGAAGGTAGCCAAGGTACTCCGTAGTGAGAAGTGTTCAAGTCGGCCTCTACGTGGGCAGCATGGCCTAGCCTATTCTGCCCTAGAAAAGGCCGAAACGTTTGCTGACACTATGGAGGATCAGTTCCAACCGAATCACAATGTTTGCGATGAGGATCATGCAGATATGATCGAAGAGTTCGTTGACGACCACTTTGCAGAGTCACCGGAGGCTGACGACGTCATCGAACCTTTCACTCTCAAGGAGGTGCGGGCCGCTGTCTCTACGGTCAAGCCGAAGAAAGCCTCCGGGCTGGATCGGATTGGCGGCAGGGCCTTGCTTGCTGCGCCCCCTCAGTTAGTAGAGGTCTTACTAACTTTGTTTAATTCTGTCCTCAGGATGCGCCACTTCCCATCCCAGTGGAAGACAGCAAAGATCATCCTCATTCCGAAGCCAGGAAAGGACCACCTCTTTCCGCAGAATTATCGCCCGATATCTCTGCTGCCGACCATCTCAAAAATATTCGAGCGTCTTTTTCTTTCCAGGTTGCAGCCTTATCTAGAGGACTACATCAGACCAGAGCAGTTTGGCTTCCGACGTGGTCACTCCACTACCCTTCAACTCGTTCGAGTTATCAACCAGCTGGTTGATAATCACAATAAGTTCTTGTCCTCTGTTGCAGTGTTGCTAGATGTCAGCAAGGCGTTTGACAAGGTATGGCACGAAGGCCTTCTCTACAAGTTGAGCGAGTCTCCTGTACCGGTGGCTGCCGTGCACTTAATCCGCTCCTACCTCTCAGGCAGATCCTTCAAGACCTTCGTAGATGGCAAACTCTCCACTCTGCGGCCGATACTTGCTGGTGTTCCCCAAGGCAGTGTCCTGGGACCAGTACTGTATCTGGTTTATACTAACGACTTTTCAACTATTCCAGGTGTGACACTCTCGCTGTATGCTGATGATGCGTTTCTACACTGTAGTAATGTAAATCCGGCTTACGCAGCAAATACCATGCAGAAACAAATGGACGCGCTGTCCCCGTGGCTGCAGAAATGGCGCATTAAGATAAATGCTGATAAATCTGATTCCATCTGTTTCAGGAAAAGGCGTAGAATGACACGTGCCGTGGAACTTGACGGGGCGGCTATCCCTTGGAAGCCTACTGTCAAGTACCTCGGCATAACGCTGGACAGTCGACTCAACTTCAGGCGACACGTGCAGAACAAGGTCTCCGAAGGAAAGAAAATTCAGGGTTTCCTCTCACCCTTGTTGGCAAGGCGTAGCCCCTTGCCAGTAAAAACTAAATTAACGATTTTTCTGTTAATAGTTCGTTCAGTGCTGATGTACGCGTCTACTGCTTGGTGGGCGCTTGCCCGCAAATCCAGTAGGAAACAGCTGGAGACTCTTCAGACTACCGCTCTTCGCAGACTCACGCAGCAGCCATGGTACGTGAGGAACTCCACCATTCTAGGGTCAGCTGGTATCCCTACCCTAGAAGTTTTTGCTATAAGATGTGCCACTAAACTGTTTCAGGATGCACGCAACTCATGCTATCCTCATATAGCCGAGATCTGCAGGAGACTCGACATCCAGGAAGATGGTAGGCCTCGGCCTGCCACTATCCTGGACGACCCGCCATAGGTTTCTTCATGCTGCGACTCCATCAAGATTAACACTAACCAGTTTGCCTTCTTTTCTATTAAGTGAGTTTCAGATTGATTTAGCAGTCATTAGGGAATAGACCCTAGATGCTGCTGACGCTCCTTCCCAGTGATGCATGCGGAGTGTCTCTGTCCGTTAAATGGTACATGAGTGTTGTATAGCTTCTCAGGAGAGGCTTGCGGATACACTCTTGTGCCTGTGTTCAGAGCCAGAGTGACTTCCTTACTTGGGGGGAGGGCGGTCGTTTAGTGGGTATTGCCAGACTTATTCTGGATTGAGCCCCACAGTACCTTCTCTAACGAGAGGTCTGTCTAAATGCATTTTTCCGCCTAAAAAAAAAAAAATTTTAAGATTATATCGTCGGTAAGAACATTGCAGATTTATTATTCTGTTTCGATATCATTTTTAAAAGCGAGACAGATCAAAATTTTAAGATTCCTGAAAAAGAGAAAGTAGGTAGGCCTCACTGAGGGAAAGTAGGTAACTGCTTTTACAGATATATATTACTGTATTACTACCAAAAATATTGAATGTCTGAAGTAAGGTCGGGGCACACATGACTTTTTTTTAGGCGGTTAATGCACTTACGCAGCTCTCTCGTTAGAGAAGGTACTGTGGGACTCGATCCATTTCTGGACCCACTACCCACTAAACCACCGCCCTCCCCCCAAGTGGAAGTCACTCTGAACCGAACACAGGCACAAGAGTGTATCCTCCGACCTCTCCTGAGATGGCAATACAACACTCATGTACTATGCGTAACGGACAGAGATACTCCGCATGCACCAGCTGACCCCCTACTTCTAGGGATACCAGCTGACCCTAGAATGGTAGTTCCTCACGTACCATGGTTGATGCGTGAGTCTGCGAAGAGCAGTAGTCTGAAGAGTCTCCAGCTGCTTCTTGCTGGATTTGCTGGCAAGCGCCCACCAAGCGGTAGACGCGTACATCAGCACTAAAGGAAACTATTAACAGAAAAATCGTTAATTTCGTTTTTACTGGCAAGGGGCTACGCCTTGCCAACAAGGGTGAGAGGAAACCCTGAATTTTCTTTCCTTCGGAGACCTTGTTTTCTGCACGTATCGCCTGAAGTTGAGTCGACTGTCCAGCGTTATGCCAAGGTACTTGACAGTAGGCTTCCAAGGGATAGCCACCCCGTCAAGTTCCACGGCACGTGTCATTCTACGCCTTTTCCTGAAACAGATGGAATCAGATTTATCAGCATTTATCTTAATGCGCCATTTTTGCAGCCACGGGGACAGCGCGTCCAATTGTTTCTGCATGGTATTTGCTGCGTAAACCAGATTTACACTACTACAGTGTAGAAACACATCATCAGCATACAGCGAGAGTGTCACACCTGGAATAGTTGGAAAGTAGTTAGTATAAACCAGCTATAGTACTGGTCCCAGGACACTGTCTTGGGGAACACCAACAAGTATCGGCCGCAGAGTGGAGAATTCGCGTCTACGAAGGTCTTGAAGGATTTGACTGAGAGGTAGGAGCGGATCAAGTGTACAGCAGCCACCGGTACAGGAGACTCGCTCAACTTGTGGAGAAGGCCGATACACATGACGGTACTTACATTGTTGGTCAACACTAGGCCGTAGTGAGGTGCGGTCATGTGTGTCCCCCGACCTTTATTTGTACTATTTTGCAGTAGTTGTAATTTTATTTTTACTAGAAAGCGCTGATAGTACCATTTTGATACTTAATGGTAATTAAGTTGTTGATCAAGTCCATTTATGCTGCTATAATAAGAATTTTAGTTAACTATATATTATTTTGGACTAATGACAGAAATTGTTAATTTGATGGAAATATTGTAAAATTAGGATGTTTTAGCTGGTTATTTCGTAAAATAACTGAAATCCTTTCAAACTTCTTTCTATGTTACACAAAAGTTATTTCATGTAAACATACATATTTATGATTATAATATTTATTACCAAGTGCATAAAATACTTACATGTTCGACTTTTTGTCTGTCTGTCTCCACATGGTTGGTTTTTGTAGGCCTATTTTTCTGTTTCAAAAATCTTTTTTTGAATAAAATATTTAATTACCGGTATGTTACTGAAAAAATATTTAAGTAATATTTTTATTGTATTCTTCAAATTTTTTAGGGGTTACAGTTTTGAGGCCAATCTTTTAAAAATACCTTGTGGCTTTTTGTTTTATATGTTTTTGTGTACGGGAAAACCGATTTTGACAGGAGTTGTAGCGCGTAGGGATCAACATTTTGAAAATATTTTGTCTGTTATCATTTTATATATTTTGCATATGACAAAAACCAATTTTAATAGAGAAAGGGTCGTAGTTCTTCGAGGTTAAAATTTTGAAAATATTGTTGGGTATCGTTTTATATCATTCTTTTACGGGAAACCCGATTTTGAAATTTAAAGGGTTGTAAATGTCAAAGGATCGCAAATTAGGGCCAACATTTGGAAATATCTTGTAAGGCATCTTTTTATATGTTTTTGGTATGAAAAATCTATTAAGATAAAGAAAGGGTCAAATAATGGCTCTTCTGAGTAATGATTTTCAGATCAACATTTTGAAAATACCGTATGGGGTATCGTTTAAAGACCGGCTGCCAATGGCTCATGCGACGTCCAGCCCAAGGGATTTGTAAATAAAAACATAATAAACATTACAACATTTAATACAAATTAGGATGTTTTAGTGAAATTTTTTTCAATATTTGGTCTAATTAAATAAAACACAAAACATCAATATCATTTTGTCTTTATTTTAAAGCTTTTTTTAAATTTTTACACAAATATAAATCTTTCTTATACCATTTTCTTACAGAAGGATTATTTTTCTGCTATGTAAACAAATCGAGGTTAAATTTTATATTTACAATAAATAGAACTATAATAGCCTCTACATATATATATACAGTTATATATCTCAACATATAAGATTAAATTTTAATTTTTTCTTGTTTATTTTTGAAATAAAACAAGATTTGACAACGCATTTACATAGACTATAAGATAATTATTAACTTTGGCATAATTTGTAAATCCTAAATTACTAAATCCAATAGGCTAAATAAAGTTTTGAACTTGCTCTCTAAATGAAGTTTTGAACTTCTAAATTTACATTGTGAACATAGAGTAACGCAGGACACTTGGACCACTTTGGAATGTCTTGGAAGTTATTTTGTGAAAAGTTTCTTCATCCAACAATATTTTCAACCGAAATCAAGCTACAATTTTATTCATTTTTGAACTATAAAAGTAATAGACTATAATTATGTAAGAAGTATTGTTATCTAAATTTGAAATAAATGCAAAACATATTGTTTCTTTTTCCTTAAAAGAAGACATACTAACGTAAGGTAGGCCCTATAGTAAGACATCACAATAGGAACAGAACCGCTTTATGAGCTAGTCTTGCGCCCCGAGAGGCTGTCAGGTTGTTTGAGAAATTTAATTGGCTTAAAAAGCAGATTCTATCGTTCGGGAAGAGCTACAGAACTTTGAAAGGCATATAATTCTACTTTATTTTTCTCAAGTCCAATGAAATAAAATATGTAGCCTACTATAGAGCAGGCAGGAAATGCAATCAAAAAGTCTGGACATACCACTGAAGTTTAACTTTAAAGAGTATATTCATTTTATGTTCAGAGAAAAACCTTTGGTGGAATCATACCCTAAATATAATCTGCATTCTATTTTACCATTAGAAAAGACAGGCTTTGTAGATGAGATTGTTGACAGGTTCTGCTCATATGACACAAGGATAGAACCTTCTTCAAGTAGGATAGGCTAGAATTAATTAGTAAATAACAGATTTGAAAATCCTCAGTATAGTAGGGGCCTAAAATCTGGCAGAAATGATTCTATTTGTTTGCTTCGGAGAAGATATGTTTATAGTTGTGAAATCAGTAAACTAGTTGTAAGTTTTGTCTTAGATGCGATAACTTGAATACAACAATACTTCCGACAAAGTGTCCGAATGCCCTACAGAATTATCGGCTTGTAACAATAAATTTAAAGTACTTCACGAATGCAACACTAAGCTCATTTATACGCAAGCACTGCATTTTGGTAACATCTTTTCACATATTTACAAAAAGAAAATAGTAATTTTTACAATCATTCTTAATTTTATTGGACATTTAATATAAATATCAGACCTAAGTTTTGAAAATCTTGTGAGGTCATAGGCCTGTTGGATATTCTAAGGAATTTCATTCCAAATGCACCATTTAACTCTCAAAATATACAACTAATCTAGTTCCAAACCCGTTTGCTCATTTTTTATCAATTTTTAATAATTTACACTGTAAGTGTTCCACTCTGTAATGGTTATTATCAATTATTGTTTGAAAAAAGAATTTTGAAGTATTACATTCATCTGCAGTTAGTGATTTTTCGTACATATCCGTGTTTAAACACTGTTTATTAACAAAATGACTGAATTATAGATTATTATTGAACAGCAAATTGTAAAAATCACTCTTAACTTGAAAAAATCCCTCAATACTTTGTAAAATTAAGGAAAATAACATTAAAAGCGATCATATTTCTAGAACATATATATAATTTTTTGAAATATTTTCTTCCTTCAATCTATTGATCCCATGTTATAGGTTAAGGACAAAAGTCTTTTGATGGTGAATATCTGCTACCGCCTGGTCACTAATAATATAAACCACCTTATTCATTCGTGGAAAAACCATAACTAGATCAGAATTTAAAGTAATTTTCCATCTTATACATCTGAAGAATGTAAGGAATAGTTTTTTACTTCAAAATCTTAAAATAGAGTTTTCAAATTTTGTAAAAACACAGACAATTCAAATACAACAAATAGCAAATCCAATCAAATTGATTCTTTTTACATATAGAGTTATAGGCCTAATAAAGTATAGTTTGAATTAATCTAAACTATCTTAAAATAAAAATGAAACAATTTACAACATGTTTGTAGTAACTGAATTCTAAGATAGTATGTTTTACATACCTAACTAATACATTGGTTTTCTGAATCTTATTTATTCTACAGTCAAAACATGTCTGAACTTCTTTGAATTGTTTGTAATTCAATGACTACATCAATACCTACTAGAAATATTTCACATTCAAAACCTGATATTATGTTTGAACTCTGTAACATTTAAAACAAACAAATATGTAAACATGCTACACTAAGGAATGTTTGATTTCATAAACCAAAATATATTCTTTTACAATAAAAAACATTTCTATGGAATGCAACAATTGGAATTAAAAACAAACAACAGACATCAAGTTTTTAGTTTGGAAATAAATGCATCTAGCTTAACAATAGCAGAATTATTTCAGTTCGCAGCTACATTTAGTAAAGGGATTGGATGCACAAACAAAACACTACCTATATTTGAAATAGTGAGGGTGTATTTTAAGTTATATTAGTCCTTTTTTAAGGTTTGTTTGAGGTTAAAAACTTACAAACTTATATCACATAATTTTATAGAAATAAATCACAAAATTTTACAAACATAGAGGCTTTTACTGAGAGCAAAACAGTTTTCTTTATACCAACTGAATTACAATTTTTTGACATAAAATCTTTTTGGTCATCCATTTGTATATGACAACCCCTTTTTGTAACTGGTCAATTTAATTATAAAATTTGGAAAGAGGTGCCAAAATTTATAAGTTAGGATTTTAGGATTAATACTGTTTTTGTGACTGTCTCATTGTGTGAAACAATTTTAAGGCTTAGGGAAAAGATATCAGTTTTCTCAATTAGCCAGAGATTTGAATGGGAATTATTTATATTGTTTTGGCTTTTTCTCATTAATACGAATTAATTATGAAATGGAAAACCAGGACACACCTTCTTAACCTTCAATAATAATCTAACTTTTGCACAAATAAACTGGTTCATATACAAACCAGATAAGTTTGGTAACCCTATATCGTAGACATTCTGAAAACAACACTGTTCCATTACAAAGTAAAAACCAGCCCTACTTCTTACAACAATTTATTTTTCTAGTAACAATCTTTGAGTTCAAAAAAGTTTGATTGAAATAACTTGACGAGCATCTTAAAAAATCTAGGTTACTTTATCATTAACAAAACTTTAAAAATGTAGCCTATATGAAAAACATAGATTGAAAAAATTCATGGAACTGGTATTGGCTTTCAGTTACCACAAATTTTGGGTTAGATTGATATAGAACCAAATTTATGCATGTGTTGCCATGTATAAGACCTGGACTCTACCGATTTATGAGTGCTGTATTTGGAAATGAGAAAATTAAGTGCCTTGGAGATGTCCACTGACATCGTGCTTTATAAATGCCAGGTTTTAGTAGAGTAATTACAATGAAGTTTTCAAGAGAGACAAAGAACATACATTGTTATTATTTAAAAATAGAATAAATAAATAGTTATTTATAGAATAAATAACAATAGAAGGAATAGTAATTGTTTTTGTAATTTACTAAGATACTTTTCTTGGTCTCACTTTTTTATTAGAATAAATAGAAGATGCAGAACACAAACTATAGATAACACCAAAAAAGCAGATATAGTGAAGTTCTACAATATGACCAAGGGGGGAGTTGATGTTTTCGATCGACTGTGCCACGAAAAAACGACAAAGCGCAAGACTAAACGTTGGCTTATGCGTTATTTCTATGGCGTTTTGGATTTCGTAGGAGTGAACGCTTACGTGCTTTTCAAATAATTGAACAATGTTCAAGACACTTACTCTCCCCGAGCCAGGGCAACATTTTTGAAAACTTGGGCCCTTATTTAGTCGAATCTTATATAAGAGTGAGAGCCTAGAATGACCGACTTCCAAAAATGCTTCGTTTGTCGATTCAGCATTACTTAGGTGAGCAGCAACCCCAACAGAGAGCCCCTCAACAAGAAACAAGAAAACCTAGAAGATGTGACGTGTGTAATGAAGGTAGCGTCAGAAAGAACCGGAAAGGATATTAATTTTGCAAAAAATGTGCTAAATGTTTATGTGATGAACTTAAAAAAGTGATTTTTTGTTATGGCTGCCTGAATGCTGATAATCTTTCAAAATAATTCAATTGAAAACATGATAGATACCTACTTTGTTTCAAAAATTCTTTTCTCAATAAATTTAAGATTTGTATTCATATTTATTTTGATTTTGAAGAGTTTTTCCCAGAAAAGTTTTGTATTTAATTTTTATTGTTCATGAAGAATTTTTGTTCTAGTATTATTTTGCTATCAAGCGTTATTTGTGAATTTGTTCTTAGTTTCCAACGTAAGTAACTTTTCTCTTTTTCTGTGATTGTTCTCTTTTATAGCTGATAATGTTTATAATATAGTGTTTAATGTTTTTGTACTGCAAGCTGTTTTGTTTATGTTAAGTTTGTGGTGTTTTGTACCATTTTGTACAAGTTAAAAACAAAATTATAAACTCAATGATAAATTATATATGTTACGTTAAAAACTGCACCTACCTGAGAATTAGATGATATTTAATAAAAATGTTAATTGAAAAGCAATATGTTATTACTCAGAAATGGATTACCAACCATCTCCCTTCTTTAGAATTTCAAATTCATAACAAATAACAGGAAATATTAAGTTGGGTTGGATCCCACCCCACGTTGTTAGTTATGTTACAAAAGTTCACGTTGTTGTACTTGAGTTAAGAGTGCTGTATTTGGAAATGAGAAAATTAAGTGCCTTGGAGATGTCCACTGACATTGTGCTTTATAAATGCCAGGTTTTAGTAGAGTAATTACAATGAAGTTTTCAAGAGAGACAAAGAACATACATTGTTATTATTTAACAATAGAATAAATAAATAGTTATTTATAGAATAATAATAACCCCCTCACTTTATCAGACATTCCTATCCTAAGTTTTGATGAGAAATTAAAAAATGGTGTCAAAGTGAATATACCCCAAAATTTGAAAACATTTGGGAGTCAATTGGGGGTCTTTACTGGTAATTATAGAATAAATAACAATAGAAGGAATAGTTGTTTTTGTAATTTACTAAGATACTTTTCTTGGTCTCACTTTTTTATTAGAATAAATAGAAGATGCAGAACACAAACTATAGATAACACCAAAAAAATATTATCATAATTTTGTAAACAAAAGCAAAAAAACAGTTGTTTATAGAAATAGAACTTGTAAGTCGATCACGCTGCCTACAAACCATGGTTGAAGAAGGAGAAGAGGAATAGTTATTGCATTGTTAGAGTATGCCATATTATATAATTTTCCCACAAGGATTATTCTTAACTGTTATCTGTTGTAAGTACTACTCCAAAATGGTGATACAAAATGTGCGAATATATGAAAAGTGTTACTCTCAAACGTTTTTAACAAATACATAGGCCGAATGAAATTGAAATTTTATTTTAGACTTGTTACTTGACTTGAAGAACAACTAATGAAACACACATTCACAAACAAGAACTGCATCCTGATTCCTGATAAATGGCTCGAGGGTTTGCAAAAGTGAATTCAGTTCTACCAGCAAACCCCCACCATCACATTCTGGAAGACATTTGTTGCAGGGCACACGAAAAATGTACATTATGACAAGGGAGGATGTTGGTGAGTTCTTAGCACCCTTAAATAATTGTTATTCATCCTTAATAGACCCTATGATAAGCCTAATAGAAGAGTCCTGTGAGAAGATTGTTGATTGAGCATAAGATTAAAAAAACCTTATATCGGAAATTACACTATTGCAAATACCAATCTTCTGCATCTGAATAGGGCAGGAATTGTAAGGAGACAGTAAATGAATTATGGAAAAAGAATACATTTTGCTTAGATCATAAGTAAGAGGTAAGAATATGTTACAGAGATAGGAGATAAAAATTCTTTGAAAGTTTTATGGAGTTACTAATGAGGGTCCAGGACAAGAAGGGTGGAAGATGTTGAAAAGAAGGATGAAATGCAGTTGGGTATGACATGATCAGAAATTCCATTGAATCTGTGCAAATGTGATTGTTACCACAAACAATGCAACAGTCTTTTCTTGAAAATGCTTGTTTATACAGTGTGTTCATAAAGTTGCTTTAACCCCCCTCAAGATTTTAATATATAAACTATATTTTAATTGTGATTTAAATTCAGGGTTGAGCAAAGGTCCAGGTACATTTGAACACCTTAAAAAGAAAAGTAAATATAAAGTGGGTGTTTCACTCATGCTTTCTGGAAATAAATTTGTTTACACCTGACTTAATTTTGGACAATGACTTCCTATTGGATAGGAAGGAAGTGAGTTATAAATAATAAACTATCAAATTGAACTCAAAGCAAACTGCTACGCCATATCTTGACGGTTTAGGGACATTGGTTTGGAATATTATTTGTTCAAAGTAATTTGAGGTGTAATTTAATAAAGGAAATATTGATCGACAGAAAATATCTCAACCAAAGGGATTTCAATCCTCTACTGTTTTTTGGTAGTCGTTTTAAAAAAGTCTGAAGAAAATTATGTCTAAATCGCTAAACAAATATCTTAACAATCACCCTGGGCCTCTTAAAGATTGGTTCTATGAATCAACGTTGCATAAAAATAAGCGTGAAGCGTGACTAGGTTATCTCTCTAAAATCTGCAGCAGCTGCCTCCAGTGGCCCGATTTTTAAGGCTTCACTGATTCACTCCAGAAAAATACCGATGAACGGTATGCGGAAGAAGTCAACCTCATCTAGTAGGCTTGAGCATGACCTGCACACTTTGTTAGCACTTGAGAATCGGAAAGTGAATATTTCAGTACTTTACTCAATTAAAACATTTATATAAATAATAACAAAAATTTAAACATAATTATCTAAAATCTGGATTACTTTTAGTACAAACAGATCGGGGAGGTTAAAACTAAAGAAAATTTTATTTACATTCAAATTAACTATAGACTTCGCTCAGCTTCATTTGATTTGGTCAACTGTAAACTCTTTAATTTTAAATTTTCAACTAGGAATAAAAAATAGCAAATGTAAACTGTATTTTAGAAACATTAGTAAACATTGTTAACAACATTTCACTTTCTTCAGCCCAAAACCATATCACCAATCTTACTCTTATAATTTTCTAAACAGGAACACAAATATCTTATAATGGCAACCGGAAAGATTCTGAACGACACATAACAAACATATCTAATTGATTTCATTCAGTACAAGATGTTGTAAAGAGTAACGTAAAAGTTAAACAATATTATAGTTATTTCAATCGAACTCATAGTTTAAAATTTTAAGCAGCAACTCAACGTCAAACATTGCCCATACAAATACACATTTGATCTATTCAGTAATTCCGGCGTAAACGGAATAAATTAAGAAAATATCAACATTTTTACAATACTGAAACGACTCGAAGGTTTTACAAATTGAGAAATTGAATTTTCTTGAAAAACCAACGTATTAAAAATATCCGGGAAAATATTTAAATATTGTGAAACGTGTAGAACGATCGGAATGATTTTTAAAGCGCAGCTGTTGCGAGTATTGAAGACACGAGAACCGCTAATGTTGCCAGACGGTTCTTGATTCCTTCCGAGGTGGAATCGTCCTGACGGAGTGTTCTTAACGAATATTCGGCTGAGAAGTCGCTAAGTCCGGCAACGTTACGGGACGCTACTTTGATCTGGTAGGTCGTGTATTCCAGAAGATCGGTGACTGTGTAAAGTCCGTCATCTGAAATAAGAAATGGCACTGTGTACAACACATACATCTAAATATTCCTCAACATATAAGTAGCCCAGTCAACGAATGATTCTAGAAGGAAAGTCAATAAGCGGAAAGACCAACTATGGTACATTGTTTGGGGTACCTAGTAGTATAACATACTAAAAGTCCTTGACCCTAGGGGTGGCAGAAGAGGGGGGAGGGGGGGTTAAAGGTACCATTTTTTTATTATTTGCCTATATCTCAGTAGGGGTTGGTTACAAAAAATATATACGAATACAAAATTAAAGCTGACAAAATTCTCTACATTTTATATACTTATAGTATTTTTTATATCTGTAACCGTTAATGAGATATACTCTCGTGAAAATCTTTAATTTTCGAAAAAAGCGTTTCTTTGCATTGGAATACTTTATTATTTGTTCCCCACGCGGTCTACCCTCGTGAGCTCTCTCCAGTTCTTATCTCGTTCGTAGAAAGTCAAATTATTGTGTATTTCGCCTCAGTATTTTATTTTATTTTATTATTACTATTATGTCGCTGTCGACGGAAAAATGTTTTGTTTCTCGCTTTAGTTGAGTTAGTTTATATAACGTCATACGTCCGTAGGAAGTCGAATTATTGCGTTTTTCGCCTTTATATTTTATTATTATATCCGGTATATTTTATTAGTATTATATGCGGTATATTTTATTGTTATTATTATTATATCGCAATGTCGACTCAAACGAATTTTGTTTGTGACGAGAACTTGTACGAAAGTGGTGGGAAAGTGTCCTGTATGAGTGCAAAAGTAATAGCTTCACTGATAAGTGCCATTTTACAAAGAAATGACGGAAAAAGCTCCAACCTTGTAGGTTTGACACCCTTAAAGTTCATTCCACATGCAGAAAACATTATACGTGAGCCGAAAGAATTGCAGCATATGTGATGAAACAGCCATTGATAAGTCAACAGATTTACAAGCCTTTATCATTGGAGAGGACACAGACCTCATATTCCTTCTGACTGTTCTAATCCCCAAAGACCAATACATCATAATTATGAAACTGAGCCGAGGAAAGGTGTCAACCAGTCCTATTTCCTCCGCTTAGTTACAGGAGCTCAAGTCATTATGCTCATCCATTCTTTCACAGGATGTGATACTACAACAGCAGCCTTCCTCAAGGGCAAATTTGCATTTGCCAAACTTTTCAAGAAGGATGCACTTGTAGCATAATGCTTCTGCAGTCTTTAACAATCTTTCAGACACTCATAAGCAGATTCCAGAGCAGGGCAATAATTCTTTCCTCCGGTGGTACGGTGCCCCGAAGAAAGAAAAATCACTCAAGAAATATTGCTATGACACAATCGTCAAGCCTGTGGCGAATGTGCAGCCCAATATCTCATCCCTCCCACCATCCGAGGGATCAGCCAAACATCATAGTCATCGGTGCTACTTTCAGATATAACGGTGACAACACTATCTTACGGCCAGAGGAATGGGGGTGGGAGCATAACGCGATAATTCTTAACTACCTCATCCCTATTAGAACCCAAGATACAATAGCCCCAGATGACATTTTGAACCTAATACCCTGCAGTTGCCGGAAGGCATCAATGGTTTGTTCTACTATATATCTATTCAATAAAAATAAAATGTTGGTTCATCACTCTAGGCCTAACCTAACTTTAGTAAGTATGTTTAATTTATTTTACCTGCCTTAACGGCAACATACTCACATAATTTACGTTTTGTGCACATTTTTATGGCACAGTACGTTAGAAATGATATAATTTTAATCCTTCAATTTCAGTATCGGCTCACGTATAATGTTTTCCGCATGTGGAATGAACTTAGAGGGATGTCAAACCTATAAGGTTGGAGCTTTTTCCATCATTTCTTTGTAAAATGGCATTTATCACTGAAGCTATTACTTTTGCACTCACACAGGACACTTTCCCACCACTTTCGTACAAGTTCTCGTCACAAACAAAATACTTTTGCGTCGACATTGCGATATAATAATAATAATAACAATAAAATATACCGCATATAATACTAATAAAATATACCGGATATAATAATAATAAAATATAAAGGCGAAAAATGCAATAATTCGACTTCCTACGGACGTATGACGTTATATGAACTAACTCAATTAAAGCGAGAAACAAAATATTTTTCCGTCGACATAGCAACATAATAGTAATAATAAAATAAAATAAAATACTGAGGCGAAATACACAATAATTTGACTTTCTACGAACGAGATAAGAACTGGAGAGAGCTCACGAGGGTAGACCACGTGGAGAACAAATAATAAAGTATTCCAATGCGAAGAAACGTTTTTTTTCGAAAATTACCGATTTTCGAGAGCGTATATCTCATTAACGGTTACAGATAGTAAAAATACTATAGGTATATAAAATGTAGAGAATTTTGTCAGCTGTAACTTTGTATACACTTCGAAAACACAGCCAGGACGGCCCTCCTAACAGCACTAAAAGACATTCCAAACCCCATGAAAGTTATACTGCAAAAGAAAGAGTACTGGGCATTGGCAGCTGCGGTTTACCACGGACACCGAGTCGTCGGCATTACCTGAAGCCGGAAGCTTGAAAGAAGAAGTAAGAAGTAAGTAACTTTGTATACCTATATATTTTTTGTATAAATAACCCCTATTGAGATATAGGCAAAAAATAAAAAAATGGTACCTTTAACTCCCCTCCCCCCTCTTCCGCCACCCCTAGGGTCAAGGACTTTTAGTATGTTATACTACTAGGTACCCCAAACAATGTACCATAGTTGGTCTTTCCGCTTATTGACTTTCCTTCTAGACCCCCCTTTTGGGCATTTGTTGACTAGGCTAAAGTGTTTTGTTTGTAAATGAACAACATGGAAATCATTTTAGAGTTCTTAAAATATGATAACATAGTTGTACAAAAACATAAAAAGCCCACCTTTGAATCTAAGGTACTCGCTAAACATACTCTTTGTAAATATTGCGGCTCCTCCTAAAGGACTAAAAGACCTCGAGTCTCTCAAACAAAATGATTAAAAACCTAAATATTGAATTTATTTAATGTATTCTCAAATTAATATGTTTTTTTACTTCAAGGTTGTTAAATTTAGTTACGATGATTTTCATAACTGAGCATAGTAACAGATAAATAGCAGTAAAAATCTGCTTCTCATTTCATTTGTACACTGTAAATGTATAGGAGACACAAGTACACTTTATTAAAAAGCTTCTTTACAAAAAATCTTATCAAGCTCAGAACAGTAGCAATAAATTGTGCCCTTCTGGTTTTGATTAGGTTTTAGCCTGGAAGCTAACCCCTGCAGCTGCTTTGTAGGATAGTTAAATAGTACAATTTGTGTTAAAACTAATTGCGATAATGTGTAATCTCGCAGGGGCAGACCTTATGGCTGTTTGGGGAGTGACGACCCCACGAACCCGAGTTACACCTACTCTTTAGGTGTTCTAGTTATCAATCTAGCACATACTGTTTTCCAAACCATGAACCATGCTCATTAGTGACTGTTCATCGATAGCTCTTCACATCTTCTCAATAGAGAGTCATTCCAAGAGCTATAATGTTTACAAGTTATATCCTAAAACACCAACTTCTGTACCCTTCACTGATCTGCTGAAACCTCAACTTACCAGTCTTATTAAAGTCCTGTACGTTAGATTTCGTCCAATCCGCGTCTTGTCCCGGATGTTTCACAGTAAACATCATCCTGAAGCCGATGATATCATCTCCTTTTGCCGAACTGAGTGCGTTTATTACAGCAGTATGGACGGAAACGTGGCGCACTTCGATGAAACTTGGCATGTCCGGCTTCTTGCCCTCCTCCAATTGTATGACGCGGTCGATCTTCCCGAACTCGTTTTCCGCTTGGCACTCGTATTCTCCGTAGTAACTGTTGTTGAGGATAGGAAGCTGTGAACATGGCATGTAAATATGAACACTCGGAAGTAACAACTAGCAACGACTACAAGCCTAACTATATCGTGGAGTTGTTTATATAAGAATATTGTCACACACATATAAATGTATAGCCTACACCGACACGACCAAACGTAGCCTATCAACTCCAAATTCTTCCCCCTCTGGTCAAGACCCTAGGTAGTAGAAATGTTTACATCTCCTGTGACCGTCAGGCTCATTGACCCTAAAACCCACAATTTGTCCCTTCAGCCCATATTTTCCACATCAAACGTTATTTTTCTCCAAATACTCAAAGATGATTGATTTCAAAACCCTCCAGGATATCAGCATGATTACAACCGATTAAAAAAATTACCATTTTGTAAGGTTTTCCCCAATTTTGTTTAATGAGTTGACAAAATTTAAAAATTTGCCCAATTCCTAAAAATCGGTGCTTTTTGAACTCATGGATGATGCTCTACAACTTTTATGGAGGGGGTATTGATAAAATTCCATGTTGGAAAGTTACAGCACATTGAAAATGGGTAAAACACAGTTTTTGGCAAAGTTGGAAAAATTTGCTGTTTTTTTGGATCTCCATAAAAATTGAACTACTGGACCAATTTTACACTTTGTTTTTTTAATCGACGCGAAATTTTGCCTTCTTTAATTTATTAAAATACCGTTGTCAAAATATGCACCGTTTTCGAGTTATAAGCAAAAAACTGGAAAAAGTCCAAAAATGTTTAGTTTTTTTGCCCCCCAAAAGTTGTACCCCACTTTCGAGGTCACAAAATTAGATTTGGCATACCCACACCATACCAAACGATTACAAAAAACAAAATCTTTTGCCGCAATTAATGTAAGCTGAAAACCCCCTCTATATTGGGCTATAATTAGCCAACCATAATTAATAATTAACCATGAAATAATTTAATAAATAAGACAGATTGATTAATAGGGACTAGTGGACCCGGCAATGCTTCGCTATTGCTTGATTTACCTAACCTAAAATTATATTCAGTTTTTGATCCAAATCAGTTGTTGATCAAAATCAGCTGTTTTAAGCTTTTCATACGAACAGCTGTTTTTTGTGCCCCTGATAAAATCAAAAGAAATCTTTCTTCTTCTTCCTTAAGATTGACCTTCCATAAGATAAACATTGAAACTTTGAGGGCCACTGGGGCGTATCCCTGAGGACCGATGTAAATTATAATGGGATTCTGCTCATCTACAGGACACTAACTTTCTAACGGTATGCGCGAATTTCTCCTACGATGCACACAAGCTGAGAAAAAAGGACGACAAGTTTTGTGCTTGCCTATTAATATATAGATTTTCCTGTCCTAAGTTCCTTGCATTGACTGCTGTTTCCGCTACTCTGTGATTCACTAGATTTCTAGCCTCTGATTAGGTGCCCAGTGACTCACTGATATGGTGTATCTTTAGCATATATTATACTCAGGTATATCAGATCGAAACAATGTATTTTGCATTATGTTCTGAACACACGTCAAACATTTAACCGCATTTGATAATTACATTTTAAAATTTGTTAATTTTGTCATCTTACTGTTAGTAAATATTTTACCACTGAGCAAAATCAAAAAGTTTAAAAACTAACATACTTTACAGGTTTAATAGTTACTTCACGAAGGTTAGATTTTATA
>JAGFPH010001912.1:214545-227611 GCA_018207615.1 Philaenus spumarius
AAACTGACATGTACGTATACATCTGATTTGTATAAACTGACATGTACGTATACATCTGATTTGTATAAACTGACATGTACTTATACATCTGATTTGTATAAACTGACATGTACTTATACATCTGATTTGTATAAACTGACATGTACGTATACATCTGGTTTGTATAAACTGACATGTACTTATACATCTGATTTGTATAAACTGACATGTACGTATACATCTGATTTGTATAAACTGACATGTACTTATACATCTGATTTGTATAAACTGACATGTACTTATACATCTGATTTGTATACTTGTAATGTATAACACTATCTATACGACTGACGCTGAGTTGTGAACTCCATTTCGAGGAGAAAATTAAGATATTTTGATAGTTTTTATATTTGAACATCTTGGTGTGAGCATGCACTAAACCTAAATACCTCACTAAATATCACAGCTGGGAGATTTTATTGCTTAAGTTAGCTTGTAGTATAGGCCAGTCGGTAGAGGTCAATTTAGACCAAAAGTTCCAGTAATTTGCAATACGGCTGATTTTTTTTATATGTACATTAAAGTATGTAGATTAACATAAAAAAAGTTTACCATTCTATCGATTTCCCAAAGTCGAAAAAAAAAATCGATTATAATTTGTTTTCGATTATAGTTAATATTTCGAGCTGGGATAAAGATAGAGGAAAATAAAAAATACCACCGTGTAGGGGAGGTATTTTTCAACAAAAAAGGTCATATTATTATGTATTTATTTCGTCCGAGCAATGGTTTTTTATGTTAATCTACATACTTTAATGTACTTATAAAAAAAAATCAGCCGTATTGCAAATTACTGGTAGTTGTAACCTATACCGACTGGGCTAGTAATTAAAGAAAAATTTGGATGTTTCGATTTGTAGTTTTCGAAGTGTAAACTTCTATAGGCGCACCTCGTCCAACAAATTTTGCGGAATCGGATTTTACCGTCACGCTCTATACCGTCACTCTCTACCACATGTAGTACACATGTGTATATAGCAAAGTATATAGTTTACTTGGTGATAAATCTGAAATGGACATTGTGCTTCACATTTCGTAAGTTGTTTTAAAATAGTTTACTTGTTAACACCTCTGAAAAGGACACTGTGCTTCCTCATTTCGTAAGTTGTTTTAAAATAGTTTACTCGGTAATATCTCTGAAGTGAACATTGCGCTTCCTCATTTTGTAAGTTGTGTTAAAATAGTTTACTCGGTAAAACCTCTGAAGTGGACATTGTGCTTCCTCATTTTGTAAATTGTGTTAAAATAGTTTACTTGGTAGTGTTAAAATAATCAAATTTCAGATTAAACCAATATGACCAACGATTTATATTCATTACAGTTTTCACTTCTGTCGGCAGGTAGTACCGCGATTATTTATTGAAAATTGTCTAAAATAAATGTGTACTAAATTTAACCAGTCCAACCTGTTTGGTTTTTCAAATGATTAGGTGAGAAAAGTGATATATTTTTTAATTTGATTAAATATGTTTGCTTACAAACAAGACGAACACAAGATTTAGAATCGAGTTACTTGAAAATATTAAAACATAAGAGCGAATTTCGTTATATACCAATTAATTATACTTCGGAGCTTTGTGAAAGTTTAAATGTGATGTACACACGGCAAAAATCAAAAATAAGACCGCCATTAGTAAAAACGTCAGTGTATATGTTACAGGAAAAGTAAAAGTTGACTTTTCCTTGCTCCAGTAAGAGTTGAATCTGCCTAGGTAAAGTCGGTTCTTACTGGTATTTTCAGTAAAAGTTGATTAAAAGCGAAAAGTGATGAATTTGGATTAACATTTACTAGTCAGAGTTAATAATACCTAGGGAAAGTATACTCTTACTGCCTTGAGTTAGTAAAAGTTGACTTTTCCTTGCTCCAGTAAGAGTTGAATCTGCCTAGGTAAAGGCGGTTCTTACTGGTATTTTCAGTAAAAGTTGATTAAAAGCGAAAAGTGATGAATTTGGATTAACATTTACTAGTCAGAGTTGATTATACCTAGGGAAAATATAATCTTACTGCCCTGAGTTAGTAAAAGTTGACTTTTCCTTGCTCCAGTAAGAGTTGAATCTGCCTAGGTAAAGTCGGCTCTTACTGGTATTTTCTGTAAAAGTTGATTAAAAGCGAAAAGTGATGAATTTTGATTAACATTTACTAGTCAGAGTTGATTATACCTAGGGAAAGTATAATCTTACTGCTCTGAGTTAGTAAAAGTTGACTTTTCCTTGCTCCAGTAATAGTTGAATCTGCCTAGTTAAAGTCGGCTCTTACTGGTATTTTCAGTAAAAGTTGATTAAAAGCGAAAAGTGATGAATTTTGATTAACATTTACTAGTCAGAGTTGACTATACCTAGGGAAAGTATAATCTTACTGCTCTGAGTTAGTAAAAGTTGACTTTTCCTTGCTCCAGTAATAGTTGAATCTGCCTAGGTAAAGTCGGCTCTTACTGGTATTTTCAGTAAAAGTTGATTAAAAGCGAAAAGTGATGAATTTTGATTAACATTTACTAGTCAGAGTTGATAATACCTAGGGAAAGTATAATCTTACTGATCTGAGTTAGTAAAAGTTGTCTTTTTGCAAGGAAACGGTCTACTACCTAATAAAAACAAATATAAAAAAGCAAACCTTTATAATACAAAGAGAAATAGAAATGAGTATCATTTATTACAGCAAGGTAAAAATGTGTGGCACTTGATTTACACATATTTCTTCTTACACATGCACTTTTTTGATTTACATTTAGTGTTGCAAGAGCATTTGAAAAATCCACTTCCAAGTGATTGTTAAGTTGCAACAGTCCTCACTGCTATTGTTTTATCCGTATGTGTATTTATTCATCAGCGGGATTTATTTAACCTAACCTAACCTAATCTGAATCCTTGGTCACTATTGCACTACAACAAATATAAGAGTAATGGCGACTGCCTGGTGGGGATAATCAAAACAAAGATATGCGCGCGCAGTTACATGCTGAGAGCAACATCTCTGAATCAACTTTGACTAAACCACATCAGACATAGTTAACTCTTCCTAGGAAAAGTTGATCTGTTTATTTTCAATAAACTTTTACTGATACTGGTAAAGTAAGAGTTTACTTTTCCTAGCCAGAGTCAACTGTCCCTAACACCCCCTGCAACATACCGCGATATTCTAGTCCACCTTGCCAATGCAATATCAAAGGCCAGACTTCTCAAGGTTGTATTCGATGTATTTACACGCCCTTAACATGGGCAATATAGGCACTATAATGTCCTGTTAAACTTATCGACACCACTTGTGCGCGTAATGCCTCAGTTTTTTTGCAGATGTAAACCCAGCTACAGCCGACGTTTTGTGTTCATACAGAAATAGAAAACATATTTTGTCAAAGTGTAGGCGACACCGTTGTTCCACCGTTGACTTGACATATCCGATTTCAATTAAACCCGCTCTGAATGGGATTCCAGTGCGCTGGCATGTGCAACTTTAGATTAAAGCAGTAATTGATTACCAAGTTATTTAGTTACACGCTAGAGGGCAGAGTTGGCTGTAATGAGCTACGACGGTTTCGGTTAATTTGGTGTCTATAACATGGCTCATTGTGGTGAGTGGGGGGCGAGGGGACACGAGTTCGTGAAGTCAAGAAGTTGTACGCGTAATGTAGTAGAGAAACAGTTTGTGAAGATTTAATTCGACGACTCTCACTGTAGATGTCGTTAGAATCTGTACACTTTATAAGTGAGGTTCGATTCGAGTGGCTAGTGTTCCGTAGCTCAGCCAAAATTGAATTGGATAAAACCACGTCATGTACTCAATAAACCAAACTAACGATCGCAGACGTTATCTACGGCTCCCCAACACTTTGTTACCGTACATGAAAATACATATGTTCGTTAAATTTTACCGCACAAAGGACATCAGTAAAACAGCGTCTAACTTAATTGGTCATGCAAATTTATGATTGCCTACACTTTATTGGGTCAAACTATTGGACGCAGTTTTGACGTCAGTTGTATAATTATAATTATTAGTAATTTAGTAGTTAGATAGTTTCTTTAATTATACCATTCGACAGGAAATTAACGGACTACAAAAACTTACTCTTGTATTTTTTTTAAACTTTCTGTTTTTGTGTTTCATTTACGCCATTTTTGGATTAACGGTACAAGTTGATCAGTTTTCCGAACAAGGTCTTTACGGAAAAAGGTAACGTGCATAATTTCAAATCAAAATACTTAAATTTTCGATGTGCAGGTATTAATATAATGATTATGAATATTCTTTGAATTTTATTTGATAGACCTCTAGTCGTTTTCGTGTAAAATTTGACTTGAAATATGTATTTTTGAAAGGCCAGATACTTATGGGCAGGAGCTAAAAATATAATTAACATTTAAAAAGTGCTTATCATGTCACACAATACAAATTACACAATCACTTAAAAACCGATTACTGCCATTAAAGTATTTTTCTAAAAAGGTGTATGTTATATAGTATGACTGACACAAGATGTAATTTCAATAATCTTTTAAATGGGAATTATTTTTTTAGCTTTACCCAAGTTGCTGGAGTTTTTCAAAAATCCCAAAATAGGCCTATAATTTTCACGAAATCGGCTAGGTTTATCGAACAAATGCAAAGAATAATAATTCGACCACGCAGCTGAACCGCTGACGTGAGTTGAGCAAAATTAAAAAAAAGTTTATAGGACTATGTTTTAGGGTTTCAACAAACAATTTGGGAAATAGGTCTATTCACGACGGTGCTGAATAGCTGCAAAATGGTTTGCACGCCATTCCGCATATTGGGAGTATCTTCAATACACAAAGCATTGCGTGCTTCGCACGCCAACCCCCGTATTAGGAGTATCTTCAATACACAATGCATTGCATGCTTCGCACGCCAACCCTGCTGTAGAATCCACTGCAACCGGGCATTGAATCGGACATTTCTGTGGAATTTTACGTTTTGAACGATTTTGGGGGAACCAAGCGAGCTATGAGGTCGCGTAAAAAAGCAAAATGTGATAACATCCTACATTTATATTTGTAGAAAAAAACTCTAAAAACAATTCATTCTCGTAGGAAAAATATAAAAAAATAGTTACTTCCGGTCAAAAAACGTGCTTCCGGTTGTTGTATTTTTTTGCTAACGAACTCCTTTGAGCGACGTAGACGACCAACATGTGAACCAAATTTGAACCAAATCGGACTTCAAATGCGGCCGCTAGAGTGTGAACACATATATATAGCCTATATGATTTTTAATGACACCACAAAACGTGTTCTGGGGACCATGATTGGTGCTCATTTGCTACTCCCGACCTTGGGTCTTACCATAAGGGCCACTGCAATAACTCATTTTTCCTATTGAAATTCGCTAAAAAGGTGTTAGTTACAACTGCGGGTAAAATCCATAAATGGAATAAAAAGAGTTTCTATAAGACGTTTTAAAGTTAGCCGCCATATTGGAAAATGGTGGTTATTCCTCTTGATTGCCCGTATCAGTTAAGATGATTCCTCAATTTACATTTTGACGTAAAGGCAATGGTTTCTGAGATCAGAATGTTGGTACACCTGACAAGATATAGTTCATATTTAACACTAATAATACAATGGAGTGATCATATTTCTCAACAGTTTGTTAACGAAGCTCTGGCTTAGTTATATTGTGCCTAGAGAAGCCCTCTCTTTTCTCCTAAATTACTTCCTGCAAGCTTTAGCAAGGCTTCTCTTGCATAACATCGAGTCATCTGTCTAGTGTTCACAGCTGTGTGGCGTGTGCAAAATTGAAATATCAGCTGATCGATTCCACCTAGCAGGATGTTGTCGAAACTTGGCTAAGGGTGATGTTCCGGTCGATTAACACAATGGATTTTTTACATCGTCTTATTCTGCCAGACTGGTTATCGACAGCTTGTATACAGGGTGATTACTACAATTTTATTTAATAATGTAAAGAGATTTACAATCTGATTTTTACTTTCTCACTTTACTATAGTATAGAGAAAGAATAGTGATCGCAAAAAAATCGATGTTGAGATTTTTGTGGAAATATCCGTTTTAGGACCCCCTGAGTAAAAAAAGTGGGTTTTACAAAATGCCTGTCTGTCTATCTGCCTATATGTAGTCTATACAAAGCTAGAGAGAAAACTGTTCGTGCGATTTCGAACAAATTTGCACCAAACATGTCAATTAGGCCTGTATAGATGCACGAAAAAAGGTTATGAAAAATTTTGAAAAACAACCCCCTTTTTGGCCCTACACACGTCGTTTTTCTAAGTCGCTTGGACGAGTTCGTTAGAAAAAAAATTGTCCGGAAGTAGACCAAATTTTTGTCCAGAAGTAACAATTTTTGAGATTGTGCTATTGAGGGTTTTAAAATAATAATAGTCGTGCTATAGAGGTATCTTTAACATTAAGTGTTATGGCAATCTCAGGGGGATTAGAAAAATTAACTTGTTATCGAGGAAGTCGTGTTATTGAGGGTCGGATTAGCGAGTTTCTACTGTATTTAGAGATTTTTTGTTGAATCCAAATCATATGTTGTATTTTGTTAACTACTTTTCGTGGCGTGTTTTGAACTTTTGTTTTTCTGCGTGTTCGAAATGTTTAATTATTGAATGCTTGTATTTTTCAGACGATGACGACTGCTTAGGGTTTTCGTCTTAAAAAACCTCTCAAGTCAACTGGCTTACAGTAAATACTTTGGCATTCATTTGGAGTCTAGTAAATAAAAAGGGTTGAACTTTGGCTTTAACTGTACTGTATTTACAAATCGAATGCTAAACAAACTGTAACGGCTTACTGAACGCTTCCACTGCTAAATCTCATCTACATATTTTAAGAGCAATTTAAATTCACGACAAACTCTAAGTCCCGCCATTATTTACGGCTAACGACTCTGTTGACTTTTTCGTGGCCGACGAAAATTACTCCGCAAACACTGAATGTAATCAAACTTTTCCGCCAGTTTGAAATGAAAAAGTAAGATTTATTACAATTTCCCTTGATGATGAAATGATTGTCCAAAAAATACAGTATGCCCCAAAATAAACAGTACTGAAATTTGTAATATTGTTAGATGGTTTGTTTTTAGACAAATATACAAAGTAAAAAAATATGAAAACATCTTATCTTATTAAACGAACAATTCTTTTATATTTGTTTATAAATTTATTTCGGGGATTTCGCTAACGGCTCTAACGATTTTGATGAAAATTTGCATGTAGGAGTTTTTTGACATCAGGAATCGAATGCGCTAGGTTTTAAGTCTGCAAAAATGCGCATAAACTCGAAAAAATGCGCATACAATTTAAACTCTGAACTTATTTTATATACTGTACCACCTTTGAAGTCATTAAGTATAAGCGAATAGAAAATATACAAGAATTGATCGTTTAATAAGATAATATTTAACAAACATAAATCATTAACAATGTATCATGTATCAAGCGGACGACATATGCATTCTGGGAATAGGCAAATTCCCAGGGACTGTATCTGACATCGTCCAAAGCTCACTCAAATGGTTGGAACGCTGGTGTGAGAGAATGGGTCTGGCTGTAAACCCAGGGAAAACAGATCTCATTCTCTTTACTAGGAAACGTCGGACGGATGGTCTGTACATGCCCAGTCTACTGGGACAAAGACTTACATGCTCCGAAACAACTAAATACTTAGGCGTCACCCTAGACACAAAGCTGATCTGGAGTGAACACATAAGAAGAAAGGCAGCAAAAGCGTGTAACGCTTTCTGGGCATGCAGAAGAGCGATTGGAAGTTCATGGGGGCTTCGGCCCCAGATGATGAACTGGCTCTATGTTACTATAATAAGACCGTCTCTAACTTTTGCCTCTTTAGTCTGGTGGCCTGCTACCAGGAAGGAATGGGCAAAGAGAGA
The DNA here is from genome assembly GCA_018207615.1 of Philaenus spumarius. Lineage (NCBI taxonomy): Eukaryota > Metazoa > Arthropoda > Insecta > Hemiptera > Aphrophoridae > Philaenus > Philaenus spumarius. Next base: position 222,452 of record JAGFPH010001912.1, read on the forward strand.
ACTTAATAAAGTACAGCGGATGGCCTGCCTTGGAATCACGGGGGCCATGAGAACGACCCCCACAGCGGCCATGGAAATCCTGTTGGACCTCCCACCTCTGGACCTCATGGTACAGGGGGAGGCTAGCAAGGCCGCAATGAGATTGAACACAGGAGGGGGTTGGTCAACATCTCTTGCAAGAAATGGACACGGTGAGTGTCTGAACAAGATGCTGGAGTGGGATCCGATGCTGCAAGCCGGTACGGATTACATGACTCCTAAGTATAATTTCAATAGCAGATTGGAGGCTATTTTTCCGGCTCGGGAAGAGTGGCTACGGAAACAAGTAGATCTTGGAAATGGACAAATCTGGTTCACGGACGGGTCTAAAACAGACAAAGGTACGGGAGCCGGAATGTACATGCACAAAGGACCGTACACCCAGGGAAGATACTCTGTGTCGCTGGGACTATACTCTACGGTCTTTCAAACGGAGGTATACGCAATACTTGCATGCGTAAAACGAATACTGGAATCAGGAAGCATGAGCACAGATGTTGCGATATGTTCTGATAGTCAGGCGGCTATAAAGGCTATTATAGCTACAAAAACAACATCAAAACTGGTCTGGGAATGCCAATTACTGCTGGATAAGTTGTCAAGCAGTAGGCAGGTAAGACTTGTTTGGGTCCCTGGACATGAAGGAGTGGAAGGGAATGAAATAGCAGATAAACTGGCTAAGAGAGGAGCAGGAACTCCTCCGACGGGCCCAGAACCAATGATAGGAATATCAAGAGGCTATGGGAAAGAAAGTGTAAGAAAAAATGTTCAATCAGGACACTTGCGTAGATGGAGAGAGACGGTAAGAGGTCACAGACAGGCACACGACTTCATTGAAGGCCTGGATGGACGCCTAAGCAGAACACTGCTGGGTCTTGGCAGGCCAGAAGTGAGGTTGTTGGTCGGTCTACTGACGGGACACAACTCTCTGAGGAGGCACCTCCACCTAATGGGGCTGGAGAACAACCCATTATGTCGAAGGTGTGGAGAGAAGGAGGAAACCTCATTCCACGTTCTATGCGAATGTGATGCCCTCGCATCAATGAGGCAGAAATATCTGGGACAAGGATACCCTGACACCAGTTATATACGAGAGGAAGGACCCCACGGACTTCTTCGGTTTGCAAAAAGGGCGGGTTTGATGTGAGCTACTGCCTGGACATGGGGCACAGAGGACCTCATGGTTTAGGTGCAGTGGGTCCCGGTGGTGGATCACATAAACCCTCTATATAATAATAATAATAATAATGTATCATGTGGTATAATTTTCAACTTATTTCTTCATTCAAACACCAAACGTAACTAAAACATTATTTTTGTGCTGTTATTAACCGTTCTGAAAACCTTTTCACCAATTTCTGCATTCTTTGCATTTCTATAAAGGTAGTATTTATTATCTAATGATTATAATAATTATTTTTTATTTCTAAAATATAAAAACAATATCAAATATGGCCTATTCGTTGGATAGGTATATAACCTACATGTACCTATAGAGGTTTTTGGACGTCAGGATTCGAATGCGCTAGGTTTTTTATATCTGCAAAAAATTCTAATTAAATGTTAGAACTTATTACACCCCATGTTTAAAAAAATTTAAATAAACAGTTCATATGTACGTAAGATCGAAAATATTCATATTTATTCAGTATGCGATTCGTATTTACATACATTTTCTTAAAAAAAAAACAATATACAAAAATACTTGGGATGCTCGGTCGCCCAGGTACTTAGTATGTAACACACATGTTCTACAGTATTAAGTTTAATGAGTTATAGAACTAACTAATGTAGGCTATATGACTTGTTTTGACTTTAGCCGTTGTTGAAAATGTATATAATATGTTTTACAACAGTTTTTGTTTACTTCGTTCTTCAGAAGAAACTATTTAGGCCGATAAACAAAAATCTTAATCGAACTGGTTAAATGCCGTAAGGGATTTTCAACATGGTAAATGTAACAGTTAAACATTCTACTCAAAGAACTGAAATCAATTTTGGAAAAGAAAACAAACATTATACGTTTTAATCATAGGTCTACTCGAATCAACGATTTTAACCTCAAATATTCTAAATACAGTCATTTAGGCAAAACTATAATATTGTTCACTTTAAAATTCACAAAGTTTTCATCGACAGCAGGCCTGAATTTGTAAACTAACAGAAAAGCTGAAACTTTTACGATTCTATTTAAATAGTAATAATTCATACCTCAATATTTTATAGGCCTAGTGATAATTTGAAATATATTTTTCTGATTGTAGGCCTGAGTTGTTTTTTTAAGATCTCTACAATGAAGTAAACAAAAAGGACTATATAAATATGGTACGTACATAATCAACGATTTCTAACCTTAAAGCCGATCATGTAGCATATTATAGCTTACATTACTTTCATAACTCAGATACAAAAACAACCAACATCCAGACATTATAAGAAGTGTGTTTTGACTGAAGTTGTAAACTTGTAAACATAACCCCAAAGTATAATCTAGGCTGGGTTTTGTTTAAGTATTTCAGACGATTTGCGAGTAGGGGAGTAAATAGGGGCCTCACACTTTGTTGTGTCCAACTGGAACAGTACAACCTCGATAAAAAAATATAGACCTCTGTTCATCACTTTAAAGTAAGGCTAAATAAAAGTGATGGGCTAAACACATTTTTCTTATTGAACAGAACGTGTAAGAATTAGTTGTTTTATTCATAAATATATACAGGGTGTCACAAATTCCCTTAGCGTGCTGTGATTCAGGATCTGATTCTATACATTAAAATAAAAACTAAAATATTCAGAAACTTTTTTCCAATTCAGATTAGTTTATTTTAGTTTTTTTATTAGTTTTTTTTTACAAAATTACAATACGTTAAACTAGCAATAACGTAACTGTGCCTATCTGTAGTTAGTAGGCCTAATGTATTTTCATCAGCGATGTTTTATTTATTGGAAACGATTTCTAAATGAAGTAGTTACAGTTTCTTAAAATGTTACCATAGTCCATCATAGTTTTCTCTAAAAGTGGAATACTTTTTTCATATAAAATGTTGGCTAAAATAAGAATGTGAGACGCTGTCCATTTTCTCAGTTAAATGTTATTTGCGGACCTAGTTTTTTGTGGAATTGGTTGTACCGCCAAGGCAGGTAGAAAGATGACACGCCCATTAGGTCAGACACACTCCTACGGTTGCCTCATATGAGCGCCCTGTCCTACGAGCGCCATGTCCATCTAGCGAACACTCTCGGGTTGACGAGGGTCAGAGAGGGGTTGACAGGTCTAGGAGCTTTCCAACGAGCGCCGTATTTCTGTCACCCCCTTCGACCACCTGTACTTGTTAGTATTTACTGATCGATGAATTGACACGATCAGTGACATCGAAAAACATTCCTTAAATATGACCCATATGCTTGCATTTAAAACCTTTCTTATAGATAATCGCAACGATATATAGTTTATAATATTACAGTAATGTTATTTAACTGATTTAACAATAATTGAATTGCATAACATTAATTTAACCCGTAGTACAATGTGGGTTTTGCCAGCATATTAAATAGCTTATACACATTTGCTTAAAAATAATCATGCATAGCATTGCTTAAATACATGCTTAAAAAGGGTTGCCGGAATACTACACACCGGAAAACTACCCCCCCCCCCAGAGGGGGTCCCCCCTGTTTTTTGGCCAGAGATCGGGGGGGGGGGGGGCAGTTTTCCAGTCACGCACACTCAAGTTTCGATATAATTAGAATAAAAAAAAACTAGAGGACTAACCTAATCTGTTTAATAACAGTATGTTGCCGATAACAGTATAATTGTAGGAATCTGCTTGGGGGGGTAGTTTTCCGGGGGGTAGTATTCCGGCGACCCGCTTTTGCTAGGGGGGGTAGTATTCCAGTCGCGGACACGGCTCCCATATTGGTTAGTTGGCAGATTTCGTGACGTCACGTTTCACCTGGAGGGTAGTTTTCCGGGGGGTAGTATTCCGCATCCCCCTTAAAAATATTTGGTTTAATCCATTAGTTGTGACATTTTAGCCAATCAGCTGGCTTAAACAACGAACCTTTTCGCATTTTTTCCATCCACTACCAGAATATTAAGAGTACAAATTTGATGTCTTTCTTGACCAGTTTGAACTGGCGTCCGCCAGTTATATTTAGACATATTAAATCCGCTTTTGAGGGATACGCATGCTTATATTACGTTTAATTTAGGGTTTTATAACATTTGTAGCTGATTTGAGGGGATTCATATTTAGGTCAGAAGTAAATACTACAAGAAGTACAGGTGGTCGAAGAGAGTGACACAGAAATACGGCGCTCGTTGGAAAGCTCCTAGACCTGTCAACCCCTCTCTGACCCTCGTCAACCCGAGAGTGGGCGCTAGATGGACATGGCGCTCGTAGGACAGGGCGCTCGTAGGAGGACACCCACTCCTACAACTGCGCCAACTATACACTCGCTTTTATAGGAGTTGAAACTTCACTTGACTAACTTCGCCATCAAGGCCGATTTCACTTAGAAAATAAAGTCTGATAAGAAATAAAAATACGCATTTTAAAAATAATAAGGTTTACAAAAAATATATATTAAACGAGAAAACTCATTTCCATTTATTTATAAACAAGTTCAGATTAAATTTCATTAACAAAAGCGCAAAGCGTCCATCAAACATTCCATTTCAGAGAATTTATTTGGGAGATGAAAAGGAAATCGTTGAACTATAAAACGGATATAAATAAATTTAACATTGAATATCAATTACGAGAAACCGTATACTTCTAATACTTCTAAAATAATAATAGTTTCACCACAACTATTTTACCACTGTTGATTATACAAATAGAAAATTATTCCTTTTTATGTAGCCTACCCCTATACATAAAAAAAGAAAAGCAGTCGTGGGACTACCGACAGAAGTGAAAACTGTAATGAATATAGACAATCTTGTTTATGTTATTTAAAAGTTTTTAGGATTAGATTTCAATTTTAAATGTGACAAGTTCAAAATAACACAACTTACAAAATGAGGAAGCATAATGTCCATTTCAGAAGTATTACCAAGTTAACTGTTTTAGCACAATTTACAAAATGAGGAAGCACAATGTCCATTTCAGAAGTATTACC
>JAGFPH010001913.1:23345-38882 GCA_018207615.1 Philaenus spumarius
ACAATACACAATAGATATGCAATACACAATAGATTTACAATATACAATAGATATGAAATACACAATAGATTTACAATACACAATAGAGTTACAATACTCAATAGATTTGCAATACACAATAGATTTACAATACACAATAGATTTACAATACACAATTCATTTACAATACACAATAGATTTACAATTAGCAATAGATATGCAATACACAATAGATTTACAATACACAATAGATTTACAATACACAATAGATTTTCAATACACAATAGATATGCAATACACAATATATTTACAAAACACAATATATTTACAAGACACAATAGATATGCAATTCACAATAGATTTACAATACACAATAGATTTGCAATACACAATAGATTTGCAATACACAATATGTTTTCAATACACAATAGATTTTCAATACACAATACAAAATAGATTTACAATACACAATAGATTTACAATGCACAATAGATATGCAATTCACAATAGATTTACAATACACAATAAATTTGCAATACACAATAGATTTACAATAAATTTAGAGTCATTTAAATGTTAAATAAAATTAAAAAGGCATAAATTGTAATTCCCATGATTTCAGTCAAGTCAATAAAACCAATTGAGTTAGATGTTTAAACAGAAATCGAACCGTAAAAGTATTCGATAATCTAAAATAAATCACAGTAACAGACTTATTTATTTCGTACTCTGAGAATAAAAGCGTAATCTTCCTCATTTAATTTTAAATATTGTTCACGTAATTGTAATGTTTTAAATATTTATTTGATTAAATTTACACTAGGTAGATGTAGTCGTCAGCGTTTCTGAAAATGGAGGTTGGAAACATTATATGGACATTCTTCTAGGTAAAGCTTGCAGTGATCCTCGGAAGGTGGCTCCTGGACTAGTGGAACAATTTTTTGCGGCGGCAGGAGTCGTAAATACAGACTGTCCAATTCCTCCGGTAAGATTCCTTGACTTGACTCTATTTCAAGGCCGTAGCTGGGGGGGGGAGGGGTTGACCCCCTAACCTGAAATCCCGAAATTTAGCAGTAATAGTTAATACTAGGTTTAAAAAGTGCAAGTTAAATTATAAAATAGACATCACAACAGAGGATCCAACAACTTGTTTTACATTATTGTGCTTTGCATGCATGATATTATTTAGATATCATGCATCTAAATATGCATGCTAATATATTTAGATTTGCTTGATTTAAACTACAACGTTTAATACACATGGATGCAGTCCTTACTCGTTTGTGAGTTGTGAGCTTCATCTGATCTATTAAATAAAAAAAACTATGAAGGTTCAACGAAAATACTTTACTCTAACAAAACAAAATCATTCATCATCCTTACATCCTATAATATTTTACATGGGTAACTATATCAATATTTTTAAAATAAGCATGGAAATTGGTGTTTAACCAACTACGCAAATTTCGTATTTCATATGCTAGGAGCTGACCTTATTTTTTATATTTACTGTCTAAATGAGTATGATTACTTTATTTGTTAACCTTTCTACTTAATAATCACTAATATTTTAAAGCGGACGCACATATGCGTCCATATCACGTACGCTTAAAATTGTGTACGCAATGCTCTGTGTATTGAAAATTCCCCCAATAAGGGGGTTGGCGTGCGAAGCACTCAATGCATTGTGTATTGAAAATACTCCCAATATGGAGTTGGCGTGCAAAGCACTGTGCGTCGGCCGCTTCTCATGGTGTTCAGTGTCAAGCTCACATGTGCGTCCTTAGCAGTGAACGTGTTAAAAGAATTTAAATTGAAATCCCCGTTCCTGACCTGACCCCCACTCCCCCGAAAAATGTTCCTTGCTATGGCCTTACTCTACTTTAAACCAAAACTTGTACTAATGTTTGTCTGTTGAAGTAGTTTTTCACCATTTCTGATATTAATTTATTTTGTGTTTGTTTGTACACAGGGCGTTTACGAAGTAAAGAACTGGATATTCTCTATGCATTTATCAATGCCTGTTTTCCCATACAACAGATACAGAGTCAAAATGCAGGTTTCAGAAAATGGGACGATTATAGGATGTCTCATAATGGAAGCTGATGCAGTACCAAAATTATGAATAGAATGATAACAGGGTGACAAAAAGCGTAACATACTGCAATACTATCCTTATCCACTTTGCACCAGAATCAATTGATGGTTTCATAAATATTATATTATGCACGAGTTGTACTATGCACTTGGAATAAAATATCTGCAATAATTGTTTGTTAAATCTTTCTGTCAATTCTACACTATATTAGTAGTTCTGTGAACAGTTGACCTCGCTCGTTTAAATAACAAATGTGGTTTTGAGCTTAGGTTAAAAATAGTGTGCCAGTAAGGAAGTAAGTAGAAGGTTTAGTCAGTGAAATATTATTTTGCAATTTATTCGTGTTTGACTCTAAATACTGTCTGGTGCAACAAAGAAACAAAATTAATAAGAGAATGTAGTTGGTAAAGGAGTACAACTCAGTACATTCAAATTGTCGTCCATTTTGTTCCATACACAAATCAACACGGGTTGGAAAGGAATCAACTGCACGCAGTACTTCGTCTGTGTTTATCAACGCCACTGCATTTCTTATTCTATTTTGAATTTCTTCTCTTGTAGTAGACCGATTTCTGTACACAATTTCTTTGAGTCTTCCCCATAAATAGAAGTCTATACATGTTAGATCAGGAGACCTCGGAGGAAAGTTTGTTGGGCCTCCTCTTCCTATCCATCGCCCAGGAAATTTCTGGTCCAAAGTTTGACTAACTGCAATTGCATAGTGTGCAGGCGCACCATCTTGTAAGAACCACATACTATTTCTAATTTCTTGTTTAATTTGTAGCAAATTAGGTAAGATTTCTAACAAAAAATGATTGTACATATTTCCATTCAAATAACCTTCGAAGAAATGAGGCCCAATTATTCTATTACCTATGTTTCCACACCAAGTGTTTAGTACCCAATATCTTTGGTTGTCAACCTCCCTCATCCAATGGGGGTTTTCGAAAGCCCAATACCGCATATTGTGACGGTTAACCTCTCCATTACTTCGAAAAGTAGCTTCATCGAACCACAACACTTTACGGGAAAAAAGGGATCTTCTTGAAGCTGTTCTCTGGCCCTAATAAAAACATTTTTTCTGTTCAGGAATTCGTTTTCATCTAACACTTGGTGGACTGACATTCGGTATGGGTGTAATTTATTTTCTTTCAAAATTCTCCATACAGACATTGGGCTAATTCCGGATTCCACAGACAATCTTCTGACAGAATAATGAGGATTTACCTGCACTGCAGCCAAAACATCAGCAGTCCTCTCATCTCTCACTGGTTTAGCAATTTCTTGGTTTTTGTGGCCAGGGTTAGGCTGCACATGTCACGTCTCGTGCACACGGTCTGCCAGTCTTCTAAATGCCTGCCTAGACATTGGATGTTGCCTCTCTGGATACCTATTAGCATAAAGCGCGAGGGAAGTTTTGGTAACACTCCCCCAAAATCATAAGCATGTCAAAAGCTTCATTATTTGTGTACGCCATGTTGACACTGCACAAAGATACCAAACTCCGCTAACATAGAACGATTGTCAAAACAAACTGCCTAAGCAACAGCAAAACCTGCACTGAACCTTTAATAGACTTTGACCGGGTGCAGTAAAGGTAGATTAAACAATGACTCAAGTTTGAACAATACACCAGGAATACTCATGAATGAGCATCTAATTCAATGATCCTTATCTTTTCGTTATCAGGCAAATTCTTCATTCCTTTAAAAGTAGGGGAGCTTCCATCGCTTAATTTTTTTTTCATATTTCTTTGTTACAAATGTTATTACAGTATTATTTTATGTTAGCTTAAATTTTGTTATGATTTAATGTTGACAACTAAACCCCGGATTTTTAAAAGAGAAAAACAATATTGTTCTGTAAATTTTAAGCCAATAGAGAAATGAAAAAAATTCAAATATGAAAAATGTTGATAATTGTAAGGGCTTCAATTTAATATGTAAGATGACCCACATTGCAATTTGAAAATTTTGAGATATTGACTTATTAAACTTCTAAAAGTTGTAAATTTTTAAACCTGCTAAAAATGTGAAAAAACCTACCAAAATTAGGTATTGATTGAAAGATCACATCTTTGTCAATGCACTTTAAAAATTGTAGCTGTTAAAAAAAATTTATGTCAGATGTAAAAAGATATGTAAACTTAAGTTATTATGATTTTTCGGGCCACCCTGTATTGACGGTGCAAGATAAATGACAATTTTTTTTTAATAATCAGTGTACCGAGACCTTTAAAATGAGGTACAACACGACCTACCTTTACGTTTGAAAATTTCCTAAAAACCAACCCCCACCCCCAAAAAATACCCTTTTGGGGCATTTTAGAGGGTTGAAAATATTTTTCCTGAATTCCTTGGGGTCAAAATCGGGGGTTATCAGTTTAAACTAAATGTCTAAGTATACTCGTTTCAATGCTATACAAGCCGGCCACCCGCTCTGATACGCCCTGTATATACTCGCTCTTATCGTTGATTATTAGTATGTATTTTTAAAGTAAAAAACAATAAACTCTGGTAACATATTGCTTATATTATCTCTAAAATGTTCATTAATATTAATATCACCTAATACATTTGTATAAATCACTATAAAGTATTTACAGCTGCAGGTCTGCTAGATATGTGGTGGACACTTTCATGACAATGAAGCCATAAAACCGAAGTGGAGATAATTCTGTTCCTGAAGTTTTAGACGCAGTGTTCTGACAAAGTTAGGTTACATCTGCACAGTTTAATATTCTGCATGATGGCGTATTTTAAATAAAATGGCGATATCTCCATGGTTACGCCAGCAGTTTACAGTTCATTCGTTAGTTTCACATCTGTATATTTCAGTCTGTGTGATTCTCTTATTACATAATGTATGCTTTAAATGTGTCTTCACAAGTAGGTTGACTCATTTCTCAATACGTTTTTGATAATTTCAAATAAAAAAACTTTGGAGAAATTAATACGTGGTTGGTTTCCTGAGTAATTATTGGTTCTGTTAACCCTTTCAGACCCAGTGTCCTCTGCAGAGGACATCATATTTTGTGAATTTTCTCTAGTTATAAGCACAAAAATAACTATGAAGGAATAGTTCTTTCCGTTTCACATATGATTTCACATATGAATCGATGTAAATTTGAGGATGAATGAAAGTAGTGTTCCCCCATATGTCGTAGGTTGTTTTTTTTTTTTTTTATAATATATATACAGACATACTACAGTAAAATTATGCAAAATATCTCAAGCCTTTAGACCAGGTAACTAGTCATATCCCGTCAGCTTGGGTGGATTTTACCGCGGGGTTGGCGTGCAAAGCACGCAATGCATCGTGTATTGAAGATACTCCCAATACGAGGGTTGGCGTGCGAAGCACGCAATGATTTGTGTATTGAAGATACTTATAATGTGCAGAATGGCGTGCGCTTATTTTGCAGTTATTCAGCACCGTCGGAATAGACCTATTTCCCAAATTGTTGGTTGAAACCCTGAAACATAAGCCTATAAACTTAATTTTGGAAATTAGGAAATTTTGGAAAAAGTTAGAAGGGTAATGCGTTAAAAACACCCTTTAACTGAGCGCAAGATATTTTTGTTTGGAAAGGTTTTGAACAAATGAAAACGCTTTTAACAGTTTTAACACTAATACACATTTTTTAGAAAAACAAATAAGTTTTTAAAATTCTAAATAAATATTGTAATGCTTATTTTATTGAGAATATTTATTATACACATACTTGCGAATACACGGCACTATAGCGGCTGTAATAATAAAACACTTCACCCCGAAGCTTTTCTCTAAAAGTTTAACGCAATCAATATACAAAGCATTTCCCTTAGAAAATCTCTGCACAATTGTGTCACTATAGTTATTAATAGGTCACATGTCAGTTTCCTATTTAGTTTGATGCATTAAATTAATAGTAAATACTGACGTAAAGTTATGGCCATTAACACCACATTGCCATTTAAACTTGTTTCAATCTGAAGAGAATTAGTAAGCAAACAAAAACCGAATCTACATGAAGGGTTTGGCCAACAGCATGGTGCATAACATTTAACTCACGTTCTATTTAAGTAAGTTATTTAAATTAGAATTGAAATTACTTTCTCAAAGCCAGAAGTATAGGAGTATTAAGAAAATTATCTCAAACTACTTAAGAACGCAAAGAACAATGGTTGATTGACCTGAGCTGTATACAGTAGTTTTTCAATACATAAATCCAAGTATACATTTGTCCAAAAACACAAAACTGTTTGGAAGTATTGTACAGTGGAACTATGTAACAGAATATCTTAACTAAAAAGTGCGATAAAAATTGTTTCCTTAAGAGATCGGTTTTCAAACAATTATTCGAATTTGAAAATTAGTACACAATCTACGTCTTGCCATGTGTTGTAACGATAACTTTTCTGTGCGGCAAATTTGCAAAGGATATTGTCGTCGGAGAAATTACAGTAGGAAATATATGTGAAGAAGCGACTGGCTGTATGCACAGAAGCAGGGACGGCCAATGCGCATGCGCAAACATCGTGGAGGTCAGCGTAGCGAGTCAGTCGGTGGCAATTATCTAGTGCACTGCCTTTCTTAAAAACATTGTAGTGTTGACGCCCCGTGTTTATTTATGTGATAAAGAAACAATTATTTATTTTTACCCTGTTTGTGGTGTAAAAGCGTTATTACATAAAGTCTAGCAAGGGTATTTTTCCAACATAAAATAGTTACGGTAATTTTGGGAATGTATAATGTGGGAGAGAGAAGCTTCGGAGGAAGATCAACACGCTCCCGTAACTGAAGGCGATAGAGGGACTTCTCAAAGAAAGAGTATAGACTTTCCCTATATGTTTTCGTCTCATAATTTCAATAGGCCTATTCCTTAATTTTACAAAATACAACAATAATACTTTTATGTGTCTGTATTGTGTGTAAGGTGTGGCAATAAGTCGTTTTTACACTTGCGGAACGGAAATAATTCTTTTTCTTGCTCCAAACACCAACATACATTTTCCTTAACGTGTTTCAAAACGTTTCCGGAGAGTTATACATCCTTTAAAACACCGCAAAGACAGAATATATGGAGTGTTGTATAAACGGAAAATGGTTGAAACATTCCGTATGACGGATTGCGCAGTAAGTCCACTGCTGGACTTCTGCGCATGCACAGATCGTTGTAGGCTTTCAAATATATTTGATGAATGTATCTGAACTAATTATAGCTTCATAAGTCGTAGCCTACTTCTAAAACTTACGCTTTAAGAATTTTTTTAATCAAACAATTTTGTATGTTGGTATTTTAATTCTACAATGACACATTATGTTTTACAAAATGGTAACCATGATACAAAATAACCAATTAATAAATTTAAAACAATACTAAACAAAATATGTATTAAATATTTTGTTCGTGTAGTGCTTCAGTTGTAGTTAGGTGTTTCTGGTAGATAGTAGTATAAACTTGAAGTCGTTTTGAAGGAGAATATACGAAACTGATCAAAATACGTGTATCTATCAAATTAAAATCGAAAATAATATTTAAAAACATTTTTTTAATCAGACTCTTGTAGTTTAATGAGACTGACGGAAAGATTACTGCCTTTATAGGAAGATATAATTATGATAGAAGAATTATAAAATCGCAATGGGAGATATTTTAACACATGGCGTGTTACAACGTGCTATGTAGCCTGAGCTATTTAAAAATGCAAATCTTTTAAAATAAACACTCGGTTGGTTATGATTTTATTCATTTGCAAGTCTAAAAGCTAACATTGCTCAAAATAATATGGTCGGTTGTTTTACATTTATGTTTATGAGTTTGTTACAATGTAATCTTGTGTAATCTTAGTTAACCAACACATCTTGTATTAGTTACTAGGGAAAACCCCTGCGTGCTCCGCACGCCAACCCTGTTAGAACCTTCTATACACAATAATCATGTTGTTTTCTTTATAATAAAGGTGAAGGATTAATAACAACCCCAAAGCTAAGATGGTAAATATAATGTTAAATGTATAACAGCAGTTATAATAAAGGTTTAAAAAAACAAGCAAGGCTCAGGTCTACACTTTAATAAAAACCTGACGTAAAAGTAAGAAATACAAATAATTGCTTCAAAGTTTGAAATCAGCTTTTAATGGAAATATGGGAGCAAACAGCTGTTATATCTGTTATTTTATTCAATTGGTTGCTAAGGTAATAAATGTAAATACATGTTTATCAGTCTAGGCCTAACCTGAGTTTTTTTCCCACCAAATTTACAAATATTGAAATAAAAAATATTTTTACCGAAATAAATTTATAGCCTAAGTTACTCAGGGATAGTGTAGCTTTTTATTAGTAAAACTATTTTTTCAATCGGTTCAGTAGTTCCAGAGATTACCCCCTACATACAAACAAAACAAAAAAACTTTACCTCTTTATAATATTGGTATGGATCAATTATAAAGAAATAACATAAGCTGTACAATTTTAAATTAATACCCAATATTGGAGAGTGTAATAATAATTATAATACATCATAATACTCATAATACTCATGTCATTTTAGAGTTTACAAAAATAAGGGGAATTATGTTCCTCATTAAAACTTATTTGTACCCCCAACGTTCAACAGTTGGCTATTGTAACATTACAGGTGGGGATCAATTATTTGCAGGCCTATGAAACGTTTAATCTGAACTTCAATTGCCTGTAATTCCTAAACGGCTAAAGATTTAAAAAAATACCCAAGAATAAAACATTCTTAAATATTGTTTTGCAAATGAAAAATCCATAAAATACAGGATGTTCCTTAACAAATTTCAAAGATTTCCTCCATATTGGAAAATGGCGGCAATTTTGTACATTTCACAAAATAGGGTTTTAAAATTCATTGAAAAGAAAAAAGTTTAAAGTAGGCTACTCTCTCATATTAATTGTTCAAAAGTTAGCTATTGTAACATTTTAGTTGGGACACCCTGTATAACTTAAATCAAAATTTACTGCAGAAATTAAAGCAAAGTATGTATTGACTTTTTGATTGTAAATTTAAACAGGTGAACGTGTGGCTGTGAAAACTCAATCTAGTATTATGCCCTTAATAAAACTGAGATAAGACTTCATTCTGCTTGTAACAGTAGTTGAAGTCTCTAGTATGTGTTATACAGATTACAAAGTGACATGAACGCTTCTAGAGCAAAGTCAATGGTGACCTACTTCTCTCTTTCTGCAAACTAGATTTCCCGTTATAAATACGAGAACGATTTCTTTTCCATGCTTTTCATTTAAAATTGTTTAATTTTATCTTCAGTTATTCGTTCCAATTTCCAATACCTCAAACTAAAATCTTCAATTTAAGATTGGAATTTTGTCTAATATCAGAAACATTAGTTTTTAATCAAATTTATGTATTAACCATACAAAATGTACTGTATTCAATTTTGTTTTTTGTAATCGATCATTTCCTTCTATGTTAAGAGTAAAATATTGTTTTTATACATCTCTCTATTATATAAAAAAAGTTTTTCTACTTCTTCTTCTCATAATTATAAAAAACCACTGCCAAGGGAACGGGCTTAGAAAAATTAGCGGGGAAAGAAGACCCTGTTGAGTCAGTAAGAAGAAAAATAAATCTCTCTATTATATAACAAAGTTTGTCTACTTCTTCTTCTTATAATTATAAAGTAATAGATTAAATACGTGTATTGCGTATCGGTGACCATTGCATAACTTCCTGGCGCCGTGTATTGCGTAGCGAAGACGTATTGCATAACTTCCAGGCGCACAAATTCATGAAGTCGATTATGAAGTCGAATTTGAATTTAATTTAATATTTAGATTTAAGATCAAGTAAAAATGTAACATATATATTCAATAATTTTTTTTCACTTGATGAAAAAGAAAAAATAAAGTTGAACGGAGCCCCCCGGAGATCACGAAGCGAGCAGGGGGCAAAGCCCCCTAGTTTTATTTAAGATCACAATCTTGTTAAAACTCTCATTATAAGTTGTATATAGTTTAATATAAGAGTTTATAGCTTAACATTGGCCGACTGTAACGTAAACTGGTCATTTCCC
Source organism: Philaenus spumarius (assembly GCA_018207615.1). Classification (NCBI taxonomy): domain Eukaryota; kingdom Metazoa; phylum Arthropoda; class Insecta; order Hemiptera; family Aphrophoridae; genus Philaenus; species Philaenus spumarius. Next base: position 33,465 of record JAGFPH010001913.1, read on the forward strand.
ATCCAGGGACCCACTAAAACACACAAAAAATGTCATCAAAATTGGACCATCCGTTTAGGAGGAGTTCACTGACATACACAAGTACACAAGAATTATATATATCAAGATCTACTTTCTACTCTTACACACGACAGCATAATAAATTAAATGCATTACAAGTAGGTCTTGCAAGAGAGTAAGAGAGATACATTTCTTACTCCAAATACTTATGTTTTGTTAGTAATCTGTAGATTAACTTCAAGCATCCTTTAAACTGTTTTTAAGCACGACTAAACTTCATCCGCAGATAAACGTTCGTTAAAATAACGAAAGTTAAATTTTGTATAAATTTGAATCATTTATTGCAAATTCAATACAACATTTCGTATTTCCCTTTTTATTTTCGTCTCATGATGGCAGTATTTCATAAAAGCGTTAAAGTTACAACAATGGTACTTCTTTCTTATTTTATCTACGGACCGGCAATAAGTCTTTTTCCACCTCCAAACACCATCGAATCTTTTCCTTAACGTGTTTCAAATCGTTTCCGCAAAAAGTTACGTTTCCTTTGGGAAAAAACATTAGGAGAGGATATATGGAGTGATGTTGTATAAACTGAAAATCGTGGAAACATTCCGTATGTCAGATTGTGCAGTAAATTCGCTGCTGGAATTCCGAGCATGTCCTAAAGGCTTTTGATTATATTTGATGAATGGATCAATTACACTCTTCCTATATATTTTTATTGGTTGTTCTTAATACTCACTAGTTTATAAATAAGTTTTAGTAAAAATAGGGGGCTTTACCCCCTGCTCGCTCCGCTCGCCAACCCCCTCCCCACCTCCGATCGCTTCGCGCTCTCCGGGGGGCCCCGTTCAACTTTATTTTTTCGACTTGAATTCGACTTCATAATCGACTTCGTGAATTTGTGCGCCTGGAACTTATACAATGGTCACCGCTACGCAATACACGTATTTAATCTATTCTTATTAGTTTATAATTATGAGAAGAAGAAGTAAAAAAACTTTTTTATATAATAGAGAGATTTATTTTTCTTCTTACTGACTCAACAGGGTCTTCTTCCCCGCTAATTTTTCCAAGCCCGTTCCCTTGGCAGTGGTTTCGCTAGATAGTAGCTATTCTTATTACTTTATAATTATGAGAATAAGAAGTAGAAAAACGTTTTTGTATAATAAAGAGAAATATATGCACAATTGCTTTTATGGTACTATAGTTGTTGTTTAGTAGTTGGCAAAATATTTTACTTGCAACCTTCAAATAGTATTGTGTGACATCACATTTAAAAACTGATGCAAAAGTTCCGGAACACCTTCGTAATTTTAAACCTGTTACACGTATTGACACCAAACTTGCATAAAGTTATATTGGGCAGTCTGCACCTTTTTAATAGTATGAATAAATTTTACTGTTATTCTGTTAAGGGGGGGGGGGGGTAACCAGTATTGTGTGACGCCTTGTTTTAAAACCCTAGTTCAGACGAGAAAATTGGTGTAAAGTAAACCCCTCTCCAATACCCCAATCGAAAATGGCGGAGCCAAGAAGATCCGATTTTCAATTTATCTACTTATTGTAGGCTTTTCTACATACATTTAGATACATAATTTATTCATTTTAAGATACAGAAAAAATGCAAAAAATTATAATCTATACATATAAAAGCTAAATCTACTGACTCACTGATCACGATTTCTCAAAAACTACTGAACCGATTGGAACGAAATTTGGTGTGGGAGCTTCTTCTAGAGCCATAGGTATTCACTGAGAAAGGTTTCAAAAAATTCTAAATTTTAGGGGGGGTGTTTGCTGGTCAAAATTATTAAATCACGATTTCTCTAAAACTACTGAACGGATTGGAACGAAATTTGGTATGTAGCTTCCTCTAGGGCCGTAGGTGCTCACTAAGACATGTTTTGAAAAGATTGTAAACTTTATTGGGGGGTTTGACGGTCAAAGTTACTAAATCACGATTTCTCAAAAACTACTGAACCGATTGGAACGAAATTTGGTATGGAGCTTCTTCTAGGGCACTAAGTGTTCACCAAAAAAGTGTTTTAAAAAAAATCGAAATTTTAGGGGGGGTTTGGGGGAATCAAAGTTATTAAATCACGATTTCTTCAAAACTACCGAAAGGAATGAAATTTGGTATGTAACTTCCTCTATGGTCCATAGGTACTCACTAAGAAAGTGTATGAAAAAATTCGAAATTTTAGAAGGGGTTTGGGGGGGATCAAAGTTACTAAAATCATAATTTCAGATCTTTTATTATTATGACAATAGTACTTTAAGATCTAAATATATTAAGTACTTATTTGAGATCTATATAATATATATAAGCCAAATACCACTCACTGACTGAACACTTAAAAAAAGAATACAATTACGTTAAAAAGACTGAAAATACCAACCACCACGGGCAACGCCGTACTGGTCAGCTAATTGATTATAATGTAGAAAAAACTAACTTAAATTAATTTTTGTCATATGTATGAAAATAGGGCTTACGCAATACATAAATCCTAATAAAAACTAATTATTATTTAAATCGTTAAAAATTATAAAAATAAAAATCAATAAAATATAGTAAATCATATTTACTTCGCTCGTAGATTTGATTAAATAAATAAAATTAATATCGGCTAAATATTGTGCCTTACCATTACACGCAATTAAAAACAACTATTTTAAATCCGAGTTCAACCGTCGGAAAACGCACAGTGAGTTTTGCAAAAATCGGTCTATGTATCCCTTAAAGGCCTACGTAAATTATTAGCTAAGAACCAATCCCGTTTCCCACCAGTTTGTTACTCATAACTCCAGAACGAACATAAAAATTACAAATCAGGTTTTGATACAGTTTTAATACATATTTAACGGTTAAACCAGCATATACAGTAAAACAAAACACAGACGATCTTGTCAAAGTGTTAAGCTTTTGATCCAAATCTGTTGTTTTATTTACAATGGTCGCGTATCACGTCCGTTCACGAAACCACTAATTTTTACATTTTTTCAATTTTTAAACAGGAACCCTAAATATGTCTGGGATAAAATGTTGATTAGATTAAATCTCTGAAAAGTCCTCTACATGCAATTGAAAGGTTATTATTTTATTACACAACAATAAAGATGTAAATGTACCTTTGTTCAAAATATAATCTCCGAAAGTTCTTCACCGATTGCTTTGAAATTTCGACACAAACTTTCATTTGAATACAAGGGTGTTTTATATACTTTTAGAAAAACTGTAGCATCTATTGAACATAAAAACAACAACAAATTTACTCAATATTTAACAAAAATGTAAGCGCCATTACATAAATGTTTATTGAGTGTAATAATAACAGTAGGCAGCTGTTTCCGATAAAGAGGTAAAATTCGATTGTATGTAGGGGGTAATTTCTGGAACTACTGAACCAATTGAAAAAAAAGTTTTACTAATAAGAAGCTATACACTATCCCCGAGTACACTATCCACATAGGCTAGAATTAATATTGACAAAAACATGTTTATTTCAATATTTGTAAATTTAGTCGGAACAAATTTTCAGGATCAAGCTGGACGTTAAACCTATAGCGTCTAACAGCTGTAATACCAATAAATAAGCAACATTATGAAAAACTAAAAAACGACAATTGAAAGATGAAACTTATATCATTCAAAGATGTCCACAAAAACATAAATCGTGTGTGTATGTTGCCGTTAAGGCAGGTAAAATAAATTAAACATAATTTTAGGTTAGGCCTAGACTGATGAACCAACTTCTTGAATGTATTTACATTCGTTACCACAGCAACCGGTCGAATAAAATAACAGATAAAACAATTGATTCGGATGTCCAGCTTAGCACAAAATAATATTTTAAGTTAGGCCTAGACTGAACCAACACGTGTTTCAACACACACAAACCAATAAAAACTTGCGTTAAGAAATTTAGAAATAAGAAAAAACTATGTTACATCCTAATTAAAAATAAATAAGACATTATTATAATTTAATAGTAGGCCTATTTATTGATAATATACGGTAGTTGATACTGAGTAACCAATATTAACAGCTGATTTCAAAATATAAAACAATTATTTGTATTTCTAACTTTTTGGTTATGTTTTTGAGTAAGTGTAGACCTGAGCCTTACTTGCTCTTTTAAAATTTATTATAACTGCTGTTATAAAATACACGAAATAATTTGATTTGAACATTTAACATTATTTACCATCTTAGTTTAAAGGTTATTCTTAGGTTAAAGGTCCTACACTATTGTTATAAATAAAAAATAACATATATTTTTAGAAGGTTATATCGGGGGTTGGCGTGCAGAGCACGCAGGGGTAATTAACACTTCAATGATTTATAGTAAACACATATTTTGTCCAAAACAAAATATAATTTCACAGCAACAAAATTTGAAATTGGTTTATACAATATGTGGATAAAATGCTGACAAACTTGGTTTCTTAATAGTTTAACTAAACTCTCAAGGCAAATAAATTGATAAAAATAATACTGAAACATAATAATCTTCATTTTTTACATGTTAGGCCTCCGCTTAAATAAATGAAGCGTTCATTTCAAAGCGATATAAGTGCAAAAAAAATTGTTTTTCATTTCAAAGCAATCTATGTTCCAGCGCCAGTGCATGGCTAAAAGATCTATGTTCCAACTATATCGTTGTAGTTACTTCAGTCACCCACAGAATGCGTAACCTGTAAGTCCAGCGGGCAGTGCACTTCAAAATGATCTATGTGCCGGAAAGACAGTGGTAGCGCTTTAAGGCTGTGTCAGGACATAGATCGTTTTGGAGTATATACAGCACGGACATAGATCAATTTGAGATCAATTGTACAGTTTATAGTACTTTAGGTCCCTAATAAACTATAAAATTTTAATCAAAATCGTTAAAGCCGTTTTTGAGAAAAGTAGATTTTTCCGTTATTTTAAGGGTTTTTATGGGAAAATTACCCTTAAAAATTAAAAATTCACAAAAATGAAAAAAACGCCTGGAGATACCATGGATTAGTACCTCCATACTAAATTTCATCAAAATCGTACGACTGGTTTAGGCTCTAGGTCTGATAACATCCACACAGACACACAGACACACAGACACATACACAGACATCACTCCGAAAACCACTTTTTTAGGTTCAGGCGGACCCAAAACGGATATTTCCACCAAAAACTCAAACTCGAAAATTTTGACGAATACAATACTTTCTCCATATACTATGGTATAGGGGGAGAAAGTAAAAATGTTTCTTTTGGCACTTAGATCGCTTTGAAATTAATGTCTTCAAATGTTTACAATAACCTTAATATCAAAGTTTTTCTACTATTTTTAATGGACTGGGTAGTATGACTTAATCTTATATCTGACGTATCATGTGGAATATCCAAACAGCACATGTTGTGTGTAATTA
>JAGFPH010001913.1:41744-59233 GCA_018207615.1 Philaenus spumarius
CCTACTAATATTATAAAAGTGAAAGTTTGTATGTTTGTTTGTTTGTTTGACTGAATGGTACTGGATGGATTTGAATGAAATTTGGGACACATAGATCATGACCTGGAATGAGACATAGGCTATAAATCATTTTGATTTAAGGGTTGGAACAACCCCTAAAACAATAAATATTTATTATTATACATCCATTAAGACTGGAAAGATGGAATTTGGTACATTTATTTCTTACAAGGTACATATAAAATGTAAACTATATTTGCATTTTAAACTGTGCTGCTAAGGGGTGAAATTGTAATAACAACCCCTGAAACAATACAAATTAATTGTTATACTTCCCATAAAGCTAGAGAGCTGGAAATTGGTACATTCATTTCTTAAAAGATATATATAAAAAGTAAACAATATTTGTATTTTTCAGTGTGCTGCTAAGGGGTGAAAATGTAACAACAACCCCTAAAATAATATTAAATAATTATTATACTTCCCATAAAGCTAGAGAACTGGAAATTGGTACATTTATTTCTTACAAGACATTTATAAAATGTAAACCATATTTCCTTTTTTCACGTGCTTCTTAAGGGTAAAAATGAGATAACAACTCCTAAAACAATACAAATTAATTATTATACTTCCCATAAAGCTAGAGAGCTGGTAATTTGTACATTTATTTCTTACAAGGTACATATAAAATGTAAACTATATTTGCATTTTACACTGTTCTGTTAAGGGGTGAAATTGTAATAACAACCCCTAAAACAATACAAATTAATTATTATACTTTCCATAAAGCTAGAGAGCTGGAAATTGGTACATTTATTTCTTACAACGATAATATTCATAAGCGTATTGTTTTTTTCACAAAAATTGTCAGTATCTCGAAAACAGTGTGTTCTAGAGCATTTTTGACGATTCTCGACCCCTCTTTAGGAAGCACCATCTTTGCCAGTTATGGGCTATACAACGGTAAAGTGTACATGCCCCTGGGGGATCTCACCCCCCCAAGTCGAATTTTTACAAATTTGGGTAAAATAAGTGAGTGACGAGTCAAACCATGTTTTTTAATGAAAAACACGTTATTCCGTCAGAGGTTTTTGACAATTCTCGACCACTCTTTAAGTGACACGTAAATATATACATTTTTACCTCCATTTGTTACAATTTGTCAACATTTACCATCAGACTGATTGTATTATACTTCTGCTTACACCATGATATATTCCCGTGCGAAGAACGGGTACAACAACTACAATATGCCTATAATTTGATAGAGTTTGGTATTTTGATAAAAAATATAATATTTAAATAACAAAAATATCACAAATATGCCTACAGTTATATAAAATCATATCTAAATAATCTTTATAATTGTACACATTTAACAAGTTAAAAATCTCCTCAACATAGTATGCCTACATAAAGTTATTACTTTTTAAACAGTATTTTTTAAATTATTAATTTCTGACAACTAAATGCATTCTTTGTCTTCAACAACAATCGTTTAACATTGGCCTAGGCCGATTTCAGTATTTCTAGGTTATTAAAATGTAAAAAAAAATAATAATAAAGGTTTTATCATAGATTACGATTTATACATGGGTAATCCTACATAAATCGACACGCAAGCCGTCAGTTTAACAGTCACACGTGTAATTTTGTTGTATGTTAAACAGTCAATTGTATTTAAAATATTTCAATGTAAAAATTGAATAATAAAGGTTTTATCATAGAGTATGATTTACCCATGGGCAATCCTAAAATATTTTAATGTAAAGTTTTTAATAATAAAGGTTTTAGTTTTAACAAAGAATATGGTTTAGTACATGGATAACCTTAAAATCCATCACCCATAACTGTCGCATGAAACTGCTTCCGTCTTATATAGCTTTCTAGCAAATATAAGCCTATGTGCGCTATGGACGAACATGTGCGTTCGCTTTAAAATATTAGTAATTATTACGTAGAAAGGTTAAAAAATTAAAAATTAATGATTTCTACTAATTTAGACTATAAATATAAAAAATAAAAGGTCAGCTAATAGCATAGGAAATACGAAATTTGCTTAGCAGTGAATGTGTTAAGGATGAGGTAAACATCCACTAACATATTGAACATCCTCCATCACCTGAGCTACCGGTATGTATTTTAAATGCACAAGTATTTACAGGCATTCTTAACCAGTTCAAAACTATATATATAAAAAACCAAATACCACTCACTGACTGACTGACTCACTCATCACGATTTCTCAAAAACTACCGAACGGGTTGCAATAAAATTTGTTATGTAGCTTCCTTTAGGTGTTCGCTAAGAAAGGTTTTACAAAAATTAGAAATTTTAGGGGGTTTTGGGCGGGGGGTCAAAGTTACTAGAAAAAAAACAGCAAACGGATTGGAATGAAATTTGGTATGTAGCTTCCCCTATAGCCCTAGGTGCTCCCTAAGAAAGGTTTCCAAAAAATTCTAAATTTTAGGGTGTTTTGGAGGGTCTAAGTTACTAAAAATCCCCATAAGAAACACATAGTGTACTATATTTATTGATATGTTTTTGTTGCTAATATACAGTTAACTTTGATTTGTCTATCCGTGCAAAGCCGCATCGGGGTGAAAATGTAATAACAACCCTTAAAACAATAAACATTAATTACTATGCGGCGAAACTTTGGACCGTGTGCGAAGCCACGGGTACAACAGCTAGTATTTAAATAAAACAAATAAAATTTGCTTTCAATACGTATTTTGTCACAATTATTTATGGTACACTATGTAGTAAGAAATGAAACACCAACATAATATGAGTAAATTTCTTTAATAACTTAAATTTAAATGGCTCATCTGATTTCTTATAAAATTTAATTCCAATAAGGATTATAACTTCAATTTTCTGTAAAGTAGCATACACCATTACATTCCAACTATATTTTCATCAAAAAATACATTTTTTTATGTTATAAGGTATACACTTCTATTAAAAATTAAATGATAAAACCTTTGCATATTTTGAAAACAAATTTCAAAAAATGTTTACTACTTTTTACGTAGGCCTAAGCCTAAAGTTGAACTTGTTTCTTCTGTTACTGAACATTTTTTGTTTCTTTAGCTAATAACTTTGATAATTTTCCATCAATAAAATTTTTACCGGCACATATAAATTCTATTCTTTGACATAATATAAAGAGCTACAGTATAGTATTATTTGTCGATTTCTATACAGAATAATGAAGTAAAGTTAATACACTTAAATGTAATTTTATATAGTTTGCTATGCCATATTTATGTTGTCATTATTATTTTTCTTTCCGTAATTATGTGTTACTTTGTCATACTAGAAAGAGCTACAGTATTATTTGTTGATTTCTATACAGAATAATAACGTAAAGAAAATACACTTAAATGTCATTTTATATAGTGTGCTAAGCCATGTTGATTGAATGGTAAACAATGTTTAGATTAAAATAAATATTAATATCATACAACATTCTAAATCATTTTACCTTTAATCTTCGAGTGATTTATGAAAATCAAACTTTTTACTAACGGGGAAAAGCAGTTAAAATGTATTACTAAAGCAAAAAGCTATATAACGAGACGGTAGCCGTGAGTCGTGGGAATATAGCGAGATTCTGGCGCTTACTTAATCGTTAACCTGCTGTAAAAACCAAACCACTTGAGCTAATTTTTTGAAAAAACATGTTTCATAAAATTTAACTTATTGGCTCAAACTTTTACGCTTACACTTCGTCTCTGACCAAAAAACAAAAAAATTTCTCACAGAACAACTTTTTCGTGTCACAATTTAAAGTTCAATATTAAATCTTAGCTTTGGAAATTTATGTATACCTTTAAAGATTTTTTATAATTAATAATTTTTATAACAATATCATCCTACACTAATATTCTGTCAGTGTGTAAAATTTCAAAGAAATCGGTGTGTTGCAAGTGTTCAAAACAACAGTGTATTTGAAACACGAGCATCACAATTTTAGCATCATCTCCGAGCCGTTTTGGCTTTCTAGACCTTCCCAAGATAGTTTAGGCACACTTCATTATTTCATACTGTATACAGGCGATGGGACAGTCTATTTTATTCTGTGGTCGCTGGTGCGATGGCAAGGGGTTTGGAGGGGAGTGTGCGACACTGGCGCTGACAGCCTGCGCCTCGTTGCGGCCGCCGTGCTAAGCTTGTTTTGGCGCGAATAAAATCGGCTGACTATTCTCCATATGCATTGCGCTTCTTATAGTTTCTGTATTCATTGGTTTGGTGTGTCAGTTTGGATTGTTCACACCGAAGTGACACACTAAACTGACCGTGTGTAGGCCGCTTTAGGTTTCGGGGCCCTAAAGTGGCTGCTTTCTTTGCTTATGGTTAATCCTCCAATGGTATACCGAAGACGAGATATATTAAAAACTTCAAAATTCACCTTCCTCAATATTATTCGAGTAATTTGTTTTAAATATGGGTATACAACTTGTTAAATATATTAAGACAATTGTATTTTCATAATATATTACAGAAATAAATTACGATTCAATTAAATACAACGCTAAAACTAAAACAACAAATTATACTGTTATTATGTTTGAATATTTATCCGAAATCTAGCAGATATACTTACTTTCATGGTGTCTCGAATACCATATTTAGCAGTAAGATTGCCAGTGTAAGCGTTATGGGTTCTGTTAATTTTTGAGAGTCTTGTGTGGTACAGGAAACCCTCCAATCCCAAGATATCACATTTATACATTGATTTGAAGACCACATCATATGGACCCTAAAGAGTTATTTTGTTATTAATACTTCAATTATTTACCACTATGTATATGTCCTGACAGTCTCTATAACTTTATAAAATAAAATACTGGTTATGATTGTATAGTGTGGACAATTTTAATCGGCTGTTTCAACCGATCATTTTAATCAGCTGTTATTGTTTACATTTTTGTACCGTTCTTTTCTCTTTGACAGTAAAGAATATTTTGTTTGCGTTGTTTTTAAGTTTGAAATATTACTAATCTTTTCAGCGGGTTCAGAAAGTGCTAGAAATGTAGAAACACGTAGAAACAGGACATGTTTCTACGAAGAAATAACCTTTATAAGCAAGTTTCCTATGTTATTGTTTGTGCGGCAAGATAAATCGTAATTATGTTTTTTAACAATTTTGCTTATTTTATTGTGAAAAACTCCAATCCACTGTAAGTCATGCGCACGTATTGCTTTCTCCTTATTAGATTCGCCACTCCTAGGTGTCCTTTTGTGTTTCCTCATTAATGAGGTTTGGGTTGTAGCCATTCTGTTGACCAATAAACTTGATGCTGTTTATTTCTTCAGTTCTATCAGAGATGGACAATGGAACGTCTAATATTCAAACAATAACATGGGAAGGAACTTGCTACGGAGACCCCCCAAAGAAGAGGACAAATGTATACAATAAGAGAGGTATATGGTATATACAAAATAAACTACAACGATTACTCTAAATCCTACATAGGACAAACAGGCAGGCCATTCTCACAATGATTCCGGGAACACAAACCCAAAAATGCCATTAAACAAACATCAACATTTGCAGAACACCTGGTGGAGACAGGACACCTGTATTCTTCAATCCAGAAAAACATGGAAATAATAAAAACGTGCAGCAAGGGCCCCTATGGATGTTCTTGAAGAGTTCCACACACATAAAAACTACATCACCCATCAATCAGAAATATTGAATGACAAGTTGAAATTAAAATCTAATTCCTTTTATGACCTGATAATAGATTTAGACTATGGTAACTTGTGAGCCTAATATCCCCCCCCCACCACCCTATCCAAACATTCTGTCCAGACCCGGTTGTAGACATGAAAGGATGCATCCACATTTTAAATTTAAATCATGGTGCACCATTCAAATTCAATGTGAAGTGCAATGTGTATGTGCGTGTAAATGTATGTGTTATTTAATGTGTATTAAGAAGACTCGTAAATGACTCAGTGAAGTCTAAACCCCGGGCGTCAATATACAAGACGCCTAGATCGCAAATGCAAGGTAATGTCATAATTCTTAAATTCAACATTGTGATCAAGAAGTAGGATTCATAATGAATATAATTTCTATAACACTTGAAAATTCTTACAAAAACCATCATTATCTTTTTGGCCACTACCTTCAAACGGCTTCTTATAATTGCTCCCAAACACGTCACAGTCTACAGATATTCTCTAGATATATAAATATATTGTAGCATGGTTAACATTTTAAAAGTAAATTGTTATATTATTTACCGTCAATTCAGTTTTAGCTTTTCTTGAATTTTTGCTGTCGTGATTTTTTCGCACAAATATTAGTCGATAATTTTGTTGCCGTTTATTTCCTCTGCATATTTATGAATCGAATCCTAAGACAGTGTTTACTATAAAACCGGCAAAAATTCCAAAATTTAACTTCTGATTACTATTTTGTCAACTCAAATACAATGACAAATTGTTGTTAGTAGGTTTCCGTATTGATTGTATCTTTATTGGAGCTCTAGTAAACGCTTTATTAGTTAAAGGGGTGACAATTATTATGAAAAACATATATATTATCACTAGTATGACTGCAACGATTATAGTAAGAAAATTTACATTTTGTTTATTTTCAGATTTGTTTCTTTCTTTCATTTCCAAATTTCTTAGTTTATCCAAAGCGCCATTGCCGGTGCAAGCTTTAAAATATTCATAAATATTTCATTGTTTCCCTTTAATTTTGTAAGAACTGAATTCTAAATGTCTTACTTAAGGTTTAGTAAAAATAATAATAAACGTTTTAAATTATAACGTCATACTTTAAAAATCATCCTTGAGGATTTTGACAATCACATTAGTTACTAACTATATTTTATCAACATATTATAACTGTAATCACATAAGCTGTGTTTAATTTACTATTCACACAAAACAAATTGTACTATTACTTCTTCTGTAAGTTAAATCTACTACTTTCAATACTAACTTAGCTGTTTTTTAAAATTCATAAATAGAGGTATATCCCCGTTAACAGAATGTATAGTTTAATTGGTAATGCCTCTGACATGGACATTGTGCTTCCTCATTTCGTAAGTTGCGTTAAAAAGTTTACACTTCTCCCGTGTGATCTTAAGCACACAATTTACATTTTTTTTAGATTTTGCATAGATTCGCTTTTGTATCATATTTCCCTCGTGTATTTTAACGAATGATATTTTCAGCAACAGAATTGGCCAAGTAGTGTCTAAAGCAATGTTAATAATAACTTTCATGTGTTTGTACATTTTATTATAGTACTTTGTTACTAAAACTGCAAATCAGAAACAATTACATGTCACCTCCCTTTTGCGAAATGATTAAATTTACATTCGTCACATACGGTTTGTTTTTGCTTCCAATAACATAAAATACTATCCTGTAAATGATAATTCATATGATTTGAGTACTTACGGCGAAAGGTCTGTTACAGTTGCATATTGATATATATATTACGCAAATGACAGAAACTAAAACAACAACTTTACTCATGTCGAAGCGTGCTTGCTATGCAATAGTTATATTCAGAATAATGGTCAGGAAAGAAAAATGCATGCATTATTGGACAAATGGTGTATTGCCTAAGTTACTTTTGTAAAAATATTCCTAAACAATAAATAATTCGGTTTTCAAAAGGGAATATGGTACTGAACAGAACATCCTGTTATTTGTATTATGTCAAATATAATTATGTTATTATGAAATTCAATAAAATAACCTTGCCTCGTGGTGCAGTAGGTGGGATTTGAATGCATTAAAAGCCTTATCGACTGTATTTAATTACCGTCGTATTATCCTTCTGGTACACACACATACTGGGTATACAGGGTGTTCATAAAGTCCCTTTAACCCACCCATTATTTTTGTTACTGAAAAATAATTTAACAAAACTTTGTATGCATCTAGTATTGCATAACAGGAATTTTTTACGTATCTAACCCTTTATGACTTAGGGGGCTTAGGGGGGTAAACAATTTCAAATGGAGATTTTTTTTAAATGGTTTAGCGATTAAAATAAGTAACAAATTCACCTTTCCATAAAAGTCACTTTTCCTCCAATATAAATGCTTGTACATTTAAAAGTATAAAAAATTTTCACTTATGATCACTTGAATCACACACTATAGCAAAAGTTTAAGGCATCAACCAGCACGTTAAGCGTATCAAGACAAATAACTAAATATTATTAAATTTAAAGGGTGTTTACATTGAAAGGGTGTTTAATTAAGATATTTGTATACGAATATTATTTTATAGTATTGAAAATTTATATTATCAGATGTTTTTTGCTTTTACACAAAAATTATTTTCAATGGAAATTTTATTTTATTTTATTTCCGTTTTTCTGGTTTCACTTTATTAGTAATTTCCCCTAAATGAAATTAATGAGTATTTAATTGAAAATAAATTAACAAAGTATAGAAGCATTTATATAGTTTTGTATAATCTTTGGAATGTTTTCTTACAATTATTTTTCAAATCGTATTTTTTGCGATACAAACTTGGAGGAACAAAGAAAGGAATTGAATAAAAAAATAAAGACAGACTTTCAAAATTTGTTTTCGAAACTGTGTTCTGTCGAGAATTTTATGTCCAGTGTCCATCAAACTGTTATTTATTATTTTTATTTTCCACACCATTATACAAACAATAAATAATTATAATAATCAAACAAAATAAGAAACTTAAAAACAAAACTAACAACACATCTATATTTCGTGAAATTAAAAAAAACGTATAAATCAATGTTAACAGAACAATTCTAAAAATTGTAAAATAATATGAAGTAATGTAACTCTGCGCAAAACATACACACATAAAGGGATTAAAACACCCTTATACGTGTGCGGGAGTTATCTTTAATATTAATTAAAACCCATTTATAGACCCAACGATAGACAGGCTGTTTTATTTTACAAATATATTTTGCTTTAAATTAAAAATGCATTTATATAAAATATATTCTATTGCATATATTTAAGAATAAAAGTAAGTTATTTACAAATATTAGGCATACGTACAGCACGAGAAATGCTGTAAGATTCGGGATTGCTACATCTCGTTTACGCAATAAAAGGTCAGAACTATACTACACGCGCTATAACTTTGCACTTGGGATTTTTGGAGTTTACTGTGAAAATGGTATCGGCAACGTCGCACTGTTGAGAAGAGCGGATGTGTCTTATCGCGCTGACTCACAGGTGCACTTCCTGAGAAGGCTCTTTCGAAATTGCAAATTATTATTTTTTTCTTCTGATATATTTTTCAATATTTCTTATCATAACATGTTTGGTCATACTTTGCTGATAATAAATATCTAAAATGTATTAAAATTGGACAATTTTAAGTATTGTTTATAGATGTACAGGGTGATTCAGTAAAGCGTAGCGGGCTATGCAGATTCAGATTCTACATGCAAAAATAAGTCGAAAATGTAGTATAACATTTTTTCGATTTCGGTTAGTTTAGCCGTAATTCGCCATTTTGTTTTTTTATAAAAGTTCACTGTAACTCTGGAAATAGATAAGATATAAAGTTCAAATTTAGAATAAGCACTTTATATGTTACAATTAACAAGTAGTATACCAAACACACAAAATTTATTTTTATAATTTTCAAAATGGCGGCCGTTACAAATTGTTAACGTGGAATATCTTAAAAAACCGTTAACTTTACAAAAAAATTACAAGAGACAAAATATTTTTATTTTTTAACGACAGACAGCAGTTTTTTTTTTTGTAGTTTCAGTAGGTCAAAGGATAACCGAGTTATCGACAAAAACATAATTTCTTGGTAATTGTTTACAACAAACAAAATTAGCCTAAAATCATATATTTTTTTTAATTTAACAAAGTTTTTAGTTAATTTTGTAGCGGGCTATGCAGATTCAGATTTTACATGCAAAAGTAAGTCGAAAATGTAGTATAACATTTTTCGATTTTGTCTTAGTTTAGCCGTAATCCGCCATTTTGTATAAAAAAAAAGTACTTTGTATTGTACTTTTTACAATAAGATATTTAATGTCAGCAGGTTAAAAACGACATTTTTGAAAGTTTATATTATTTTGAATTTATTATTTTGTTAATAGTATTTGTTTTATATTTAAATGTTAATTTTCCCGCAAAACGATCACAATATATTTAGTTTACCCTTTTTCCAATACTATTAGTTGTCTGATTACAAACATTTGTATATATTATTTCTTGTTAGAAAATTATCTTTAAGATGCATAGTCATAATGAACTTTTCATTAAGTTTTGAAGAAAAAGTGTAATTTTACTAGGAGCCTAGTTGTGAGTCATCGTCCAACCGGATACATTTAATAAGTGGGATGGGGTAGCGAGCCGACCCGCAGCGTTGCCAAACTGTGCAAGTCCCAAGTGAAAAGTTATCGCGCGCGGGGTATAAGTGCGCAATATGTGGCTCAGGTGTTGTATCGGAATTTACCACTGAAGCTGAGAGACACGGAATTGCTTCAAATAGACACATATAAGAAACACGTGACACAATGGCTGCTTAAAATAGGTAGGGATGAGTCTGAAAACCTCCTCAGGTCGGTGTATAATTGTAGATAATTAGAATATAAGTGAGTGTATATACCAGGATGGGAATGTTTGATACAAGTAAGATTGTCTGATATGAAAGTGTATGTGTTTAGGTATAAGAATGTTTGGGTATAAATTTATAATTGAGATAATTATACAAGGAGTGTATGTGTCACGTTGTATATGCATTTTACACGAGGGTGAGTGGATTTATTTATTTATTATTATTATTGCTGTGTTTTTGTTTTTTGTTTTGTTTTTTTTTTTTTTTATAAGGCGAAAACTCTTTACTAATATTTATGAGTGTACAAAGTGCTGGGATGTATTCGCATGCTAGTGTATTGCAATGGATGATAAAGTGTAAGTATATATATGTGGAATGAGTTTGATTGTATGGTAATCTATGGATGTATGCTTGGGTATAAATGGTTATTATTATTATTCTCCTCTTCTCATCTTGTTCTTGTGTGTGTGTGTTCTTGTGGTATGTGATAGTGTATTGGCGTTTTATCTCAATAACTACTACACTGCCACCACCAGAACAACAATATAAATGAGTCTTTATAAAATAATTATGACTATAAAATATATTTACATGTCTGGCATGATAGTTTCGATCGCATTGCATTTGGGCACTCAACTCATTACCTACACACAGGCGTAAGCCCATGAAGGGATTATTCTTTTGAACCAAATTGTAAGAAAATGTAAAACCAAAACAAAAAGAATAAAACCATATTCTATTCTATTCTATTATATTTCTATTGGCCTATACATTCTCATTCACACATTCAAACTCATATACCATTCATCTTACTAAATACAATATTATGCCTTTCTTTGTCATTCACTCTGAACAGTCATTGAATAGTTTTAAACATATTTTCCAAAGCCACAGAAGAAAGAGAAAATAACCAATATTTAAGTTTGAGTTTGAGATGTGTATATCAGAGATATTCTTTAAATATAAAGTCAATAAGTTATAAAGTTTTGACCCAAGAAAGAAAAAGGTTTTTGAGTAAATATTTTGTTACATTTGGTTAAAGTTACAAATCCTTTGCTAACCTGACTTGTGTGGACTCCATGGACAGTCCCTTCATTACCACTTACACTATAAAACATTTCTAACACTTTAAAAACATAGAGAAAACGAAGAGGAAGAATTTTTGTAGCAATAAAGCATGGGATTGAATTTTGAAACCTGTTTTTTTACACAACATTCTAGCGAAAGATTTTTTGAGACTGAACAAAGGAGTTACGAGTAAATTATACGTACTTCCCCAAATAGATAAACCGTTAGCCAACTTAGAACGCAAAAATGCAAAGTAAACTTGTCGCTGTTCTTGTTCAGGTAGATATGGTTTGATAAATGCAAACTTTCTTAAAAACGTAAACATGTATTTTTTTAAATTGGAAATGCGTTCTCGAAACGATAGTTTTTCATTAAATTCCAAGCGCAGATATTTAGTGCATTCATTTTGAGTAACTTCACTTCAATCACATGGTTACTGCAGCCAAAGCTGTGATACTTAAGGGGGACTTGGAATTGAAATGATTTAGAAAGTTTAGGATGATAAGTGAAAATGCCAGAGAGTATTTTTCGTCAAGTCGTTCTAAGCAAGATAAAAATAATATTTAATTTTAAAACGTATATTTTTAAGATTTATGTTTATGATTAAGAATTAAAATTATTTACTGAAATAATATCTGTTTACTTTTTGTACAAACTTTGTGTAGACTTAATTAAGTGATGTATGTATATATTTAATTACAGTGTAATGTATGTACAATGCAATTACCGCAGTGTATGTACAACCAGTTTACCATTATATATTTAATTAATCCCATTGCTGTTTAAAAACATAGATGACGTAGTTAGTATAAGTTACATTCTGTGTTCTATATTTAGCGCTATAGGTAGGTAAACTTGTTACATTATAACATAACAGTATTACCTCGCGTTGATTGGTTTTGCGTAATTTCGTTTTCAGTTAATCTGTTCTTAAGAAAATTCTGTATTAAATTACAAAACGGCTAAACATTTGTTTATATTTGTAAATAGTTATTACATTGTTTTTTGTACAACACTCACTACAAGTTAATACAAAAAATCAACTCCCATAAAAGCCAATGTACGTCCGTACGTGCGCTAGTAACATATAATATAACAGCTGATTTCATCCTTCATCTGTATGACTTAAGGGTCTGCTCCAGTAAACGAGAAAGCAACCGGAAACGCAAGCGCTTCTCTCTATAACTGTATCTAAACAGTGCAATTTCTTGCAGCTGAGCGCTTTGACATTGCCTCATTTCAAACCATTTTATAAATCCATCTTTTGTAATTATTGAGTGCTGAAAAAAAACTGCATATTCTTTATAAAATTTCGGATCCGGCTTGCAAATTACTTTTCATTATTAATTTTGTATTGTGTTAGGAAAAAAATTCAAACTTTGTACTTACAAAATGTCAATTGCATAACAAAAGAAAAGCATTTTTTTTAAATCTAAAATGCAAAACGGATGCGTATAGTAATTGTGCTTAAAATGAGACCTTGCAAACAATTTTATGATAAAAAATAAACGAAATAAATGGTTTGAAATTTAACATTGCTCTTTTGGGATAAAAATCCAAGATCGCCTACACTACAGCAGACCCTTAAAGGAACCCAGCGTAGATTATATTTGTTTGGGTTCGTTTACAACTTCAATCATTATAGTTTCTTGTGCGGTTTATTTTTTTAACATATGATTTATAGAACTAATGCGTGCCACAAAGCGTTATGATATTTTGCTTCGACAGTATATAATATTAACTGCGTTATGATATTAACTGTATATAAATACAACCTTTTGGCATCAATATATCCGTTTATGCTAATTTAAAGAACAGATTCGTTTATCTTCGGAAACATTCGTACATCTTCGTACAACATATAAACATATTCGATTATTAATTTCTTCATTATAATATCAATAAATTGTAAATCATATGATCTATCAATATGAACTAAAAAGCAACTAAACGATAATATTTGCATATTTCTTTAAATATATAATAAGTTACATAAATAAAAAAATTTACAAATAGTCCTACAGTTTCATAATCCTTATAATTGTACACATTTACCGAGTTAAAAATCCCCGTCATCATAGTCATTTAGGCCTAGATAAAGTTTTTTTATTTATTTATTTCTGATGTATATCTAATTAATCTGCCTGTGATTTTTCACGAGGGATTACCAGTTAAAAAAAATAATTGACAGATAGTTTAAACTGTCTAAATGAAAAGGCAACTAAATTTAAAAGCGCACACATTTAAAACGTCTACGTTAGTAAAAAGTTACAATTTCAATCTGGATTAACCCAATTAAAATTAGACGTTTAGACACTGAAATTTCCATGGAATTAGTGTAAACAATAAATTCACACTTTTTAAAAGTAAAGCAGTTAATAACGAGGAACACAATAATTTTGGTGTTTATTTTTGATCAGAAAAACAAGTTTTGAAAAACTTTTATGATTTATTTAAATTAAAAATTAAGAGAGGTTAAGGGTACCTCATTACAAAGCAGGTACTCCACTATCCATGACGACTGTCCTTAACCTTCTCCGAATGCTACGGATGTTGATGAAATTGATCCGATGTTGTAGGAGCGAGCTCCAGTGCTGTTTGAGAAGCTGGCGAAAGTCTCCAGCGTTGTCACGTTCCATACCAGGAATGATGTTTGAAATGCATATCCAGTTCATGTAGATGGTATTTAGTGGACACTTCACTGGTCAGTTAAAAACATGAATTTCCTCAATTACAAGAAAGCCAACAACAGCAGTCACAATCTGTGGACGGCTGTCATCTTGCAGAAGCCGTAAATGAAAGGCCATGAAAATAACTTAAAGTAAAAATTGAAATAGGTATACCAGATCTCTGGATGGGTAATTTAATACCAGGAGGACTTACGAAAACCTAATGATTCAACCCCAAATCCCCTGAAGGGTTATAACACCCCAACTCAAAAATTTTAAACGGACACATAAGGTTTTTAATAAGCCCCACAAACCTTTAATGCCCTTTAAAAACCATGAATTTCTGTGATAGGAAAATAAAAATCGGCTTACTGAGTTACGCTCAAGAATGTTATTTTAAGATATATTTTGTCGCGCTATGATAATAACTGATTACAAAATCGGACAAAGTTTACAGCTTGATATAAACAAAAGCCAGGTTAACCTGATCACAGAATGATGACAAGGAACTCCTATCCGCACGCCCTGATAAGAAAACAATTTATAACCAATGCCTTTGTTTGCGTTTCAGTTTAAGTTTTTCACTTGTAGCCTGAAAGAGTGGGTGGTATTGTTTTCGTTTTTACATAAAAATAAGTCAACAGTTTTTACTTTGCGAGAAAGTATGCCTATAATATGATCGCAAAAAAAATCGATGTTGAGACTTTTGTGGAAATATCCGTTTTGGGACCACCTGAGTCCAAAAAAGTGTTTTTTACAAAATGCCTGTTTGTATGTATACAAAGCTAGAGAGAAAACTATTCGATCGATTGCGAACAAATTTGCACCAAACGTGTCAATTGGGCCTGCATAGATGCATAAAAACGGTTTTGAACATTTTCGAAAAACAACCCCCTTTTTGGCCAAAACCCCCCCCACAAAATCACTTATTATTTTTTTTATAAAAAAAAGTTTCTAACAATTTTGATAAAATTTGGCTTATTTGTAGCCCTTAATGTACCCTACTATATGCAAAAAACCGCATCTTTCTAAAAATTCTCGTTTAGCTAATAATAATATTTATTAGTTACTCTCCTACCTTTATACAACTACTAGCTGACACGTACGGCGTTGCCCGTGGTGGTTAGTATTTTCAGTCTTTTTAACGTAATTGTAATCTTTTGAAGTGTTCAGTTAGTGAGTGGTATTTGGCTTTTATATATATAGATCTTAAATAATAAAAGCACTATTGTCATAATAATAAAAGATCTGAAATTATGATTTTAGTAACTTTGATCCCCCCAAACCCCTCCTAAAATTTCGAAATTTTTCATACCCTTTCTTAGAGAGCGCCTAAGGCCCTAGAGGAAGCTACATACCAAATTTCATTCCAATCCGTTCGGGCGTAATTTGAGGATGATCAAAAACGCATTGAAAACGCAAGGAAAAATGCAAAACGCCTATTTCTGGCGTAATTTTGGGAGAATCTCAAACATTTTTTAACAGACTACTTTTAGGCCTTAAACGAACCTAAGTACCAAATTTCAACATTTTCTGCCAATTAGTTCTAGAAAAAGCTGAGAAAACGCAAAAAATCGCTAGAAAAACGCGAATATTGGGCGTATCTTTGGGATGTTTTCAAAATCCGTTCTTAGTGCGCGTCTAAAGGTCCAACTGAACATGCATGCCAAATTTGAACTCATTTGGTTCAGTAGATTTTTAGTTCTGCTGATGAATGAATCAGTGCCATTTCGCTTTTATATAGATAGATGAAATCACACTGAATCTGTTTAATAATTTTAATATGTTTGTGAGAAAGTATGAAGTGAGGAAGTATGGTGCAGATTCTGGTACCGTTTATTTATTTTAGTACCATAGAAATGCATGGTTTTTTAAAGGGTTTTAATTTGAAGAGTCGTAAGTCATATGTGTTCATTAACATTTATCGACACGAGGTCACTGGAGTGAGGTTGGAGGGTTTTTGTAAATATTTGTTTAAGGTCCCCTATGACGGTGAATAACTGTTCCTAGACGTATCTCTTTCCGTCTTTTACATAATGTATAAACTTTAAAAAATACCATATGTGAACGTAGCGAACGAACGCGTCAGCTGATTTTTGTTTTCTTACCACAGAAATTAATGGTTTGAAAAGGGCTTCAATTTGATTTATTACAAGTCATACGTGTATGGTACATTTGTATGATACGTTTGAGTTGAGGATAGGTAGAATGAGGGGGACAGGGGGGGTGTATTTTTTAAATAGGTTTTCTAAGGTTCATCCAGTCGGCGAATACCGTCCCTACATCAAAGCCCACTAACGAATACCGTTGCGAGGTGGCCAATAGGATGGGCGCGCAGCGTTGACATATCTACTAGCCTCGAACACCTCCTAAAATCATTGAAGAAACAAGTGTTGTTTCTTCAATGCTGGTATTTACCGCTCGAGGCTTGATCTCACAGTTTAAAGAATTATAAATGCGTTAAGTCAGCCGCAGTCAGTTAGAAGCGTGGGAAGAACGTGACAACGTCGCACTACGGCGATTGGAGCTTTCAAGGTCTCGGTGTACACAAGCCCGTCCCTCAACGGTATTATTTAGTGGGCTTTGATATAGATCAGATTTTGTATCTCTTTCCATTTTTTAAATATTACAGGTGGTAACTTTACCAAAAACATTACCCTGAATTGTCTTAGTCGTGCTTGGGTAATTTTTTTAAAACACTTCTTTATAATTAGAAATCCTTTGCACTAAGATGTAAATCTTCTAAGATAACCGATGTTACTCTCCTCTCTCGTCAAAAATCAATAACAATTCTAAAACTAAATTTGGAAATGTTATCCATACGTAAAAAATCATAGTTTAATAAAGAGATATTTTAAAATACGCAACAGATGTTGGCAGTGTAACCAAACAAATAGTATAATATTGTTATGTTTAAACTGGAATTTTTCTTGTTCTTTTAAAAGTAGTGTACCATGTTACTATATTCGCGGCCATGAAATTAGTAGTAGTATGACATGATAAGTAGTATGTGTTTGTCTGTTTGTTGTATGATAAGTAGTATGCGTTTGTACGTTTGATGTATATGAAGTCCTATGTGTTTGTCTACTTGTTTTATGTGAATTAATATGTGTTTATCTGTTTGTTGTATGATAAGTAGTATGTGTTTGTCTGTTTGTTGTATGTGAAGTAGTATGTGTT